>JAOTIX010000024.1:1241113-1252453 GCA_027123715.1 Gaidropsarus macrophthalmus
CTCTCTCTCTCTCTCTCTCTCTCTCTCTCTCTCTCTCTCTCTCTCTCTCTCTCTCTCTCTCTCTCTCTCTCTTCATTCACGGCGTTCGGTCCAGCCGGTAGCAGCTGCTACCTGTGGGAGAGAGAGGTCGCTGCTCCAGAGAACGCTGGCAGAAATAAAAACAACTTCAACAGCAGCATCTGTAAACAGTGTCAGGGATCTCTGACCTGCTCACACACACACACACACACACACACATACATACACCAATCAGTACATACAAACACACGCACCTACTAGCACTCACTCATACACATACATACACACATACACGCACACACATCAATACATCCGAACACATCTATATATATACACATACATGTGCATGTACAGTTCAGCCGGGGGGAATACAGGCTGCGTTTCGGTTTTCGGTTCAAGCGGTGAATCCTGACCTGAGCCCCAGCATCTCGCCTTCCCTCCTGCTAGGCTGGGTTAGCGACGTGGCCGTTGGATTTATAAGGTCTATAAGCATTGGTGCAGCAGGCGGTCCGGTTAATGGCCTCCCGGATACCATTGTTCATTCTTTACGGCTTCACCTCAGACCTTAACGCAGCGCTCTCACCAGCCCATGTTAACCAGACCAACGTACGACCGGTGAACACACAAACCCGGCTCCGGGGTTTTATCTGGAGTGAGGGTGGAGTGAGGGGGTCGAGGGTGAGGTGCGCACCACAGTGAAGACGGGGTAGCACCACCTCCTCCTGAAATAGAACCGGGCTCCTCAGCGTTTTAAGCATTATTAATGGGGCCAGGGCTACAGCGCGCTGAAATTTAATGATGCCTGCATGAGTTCATTTGCCGAAATACCTCTTTGCTGTTTTTACACATTTACCGAGAATATTCCGGCTAGCTCTAGCCAATGATCTTGGACCTAACATCAACCAATCGAAATCCATGTCTCAGAATGTTTTGTTAGATTCCAGGTTTGAATTCCACATAGCTGTAAACATTACTAGGGTGAAAAGAGAATCTAGTGACTTGGGTGTTCGACTCCCAGCCCATAGGTACTGGGTTCGATCCCCACTGTTTCTACTGGTCAAGATATCCAACGCCTTATGACCTGAATCTTCATAATTCAACTTGGAGTAAAATTGTTTGTGAAATGACTAAATCAAACATGTACTGTGAGTGAAGAGGAATGTAGTGTACTGTGAGTTTGTTTTGGATTACCAGCCCTTCCTCCTGACTCTCACCCTATCTCCACCTCTTCCTCCCCCTCCTCCTTCTCCCCTCCTCCGTCCACAGCTGTACATCCAGACCACCACGCTGACCATCTCCATGAACCTCAGCGCCTCGGTGGCGCTGGGCATGCTCTACATGCCCAAGGTCTACGTCATCCTGCTCCACCCGGAGCTCAACGTGCAGAAAAGGAAGCGCTCCTTCAAGGCGGTGGTGACGGCCGCCACCATGTCGTCCCGCCTGTCGCACAAGGCCAGCGACCGGCCCAACGGCGAGGCCAAGACCGAGCTGTGCGACAACGCCGATCCCAACAGTGAGTGTCCAAAACGGGGGCAGGGGGCTGGGCGTGTCTCGGTGTGCCGGGTGGTGCTCTGGGTTCGGTGAGGGCGGTGGTGCTTGGTTAAAAGGAGAACTTCCGGCACTCGCCTGATTGGTGAAACGGCGAGGACTGCCCGGTACGGCCCAGAACACCACGGTCCGCACGACCAGCTCGGCCTCCTCTAGACGTTTGGCATTTAACATGACAGTTCCCCTTTAACTGAGAAACACTGTGACGCACGTAATTGTTTCTGAAGTATTTTCTGTTGTTTGGACTTCACTGAATTCAAATGGGAATGGCTACTAGAGGAGTGCCACCTGGGCAAGTGCAAACCTTTCCAATATACCGAGTTAAGTCCTGGGTGATAGTCTCCTGGAACACAGGAACTGAAAGAAGAGAATCACAAAACAACAAACACCTAAACGTTAAACGTGACGTCTTGTGATGGGCCCATTCCAAAACAAAAACCACTGCAAGTCTGCATGTCTGGAGCTAAGTGTTGCTGAGCACAAGGTTTGTGTTTTCTGTTTAAGAAAACACTCTTAAACATGCCATGAATCGGACAGATGGCAGTGGGAAACGTACATAGTACATTTCAAGAGTAAATAATCGATGCAATATGTTTATGTGTTACAATTTGCATGTGCATACAAGGCAATTCAATTCAGACTACTAGGTTTTGTTTAAATATTTATTTAGCTCAAAAATGATGTGTTCAATGTAGCATGATCGCACTATGCTACATTGAACACACCAATGTGAAATTTCATAAATATGACCTTAATGACATGACATTTTTAAAACCTGAAAGCTCACTGAGTTTTAGCACACACACACACACACCAAAATGGCTCATAAGAAGCAAAAGTAGCTATCATCATGGACATCCGCCTGACTTATGCAGCGTACGTGCACAGGCTAGCTCATGGATATTGGTGACATCCGACTACTCATCGCTGTTGTCGCAGAGCTCTGTCTCACCGAGAGAGCAGTGTTTTAATACTGTCATACATTAGCTGTGGTTTTATTTATCACAACATCCATAGAGTCACAGCAGAAAGCTGCTTGCCTCCAGCTGTTTCTGCCGCAGTATTGCGTAGTTTCTTTGGCAGCATTATATTTCAGGCCGTACGACTGTAAACACATCTGACAGAGGAAGTGACTGTATGTATCACATAGTCTTTGTTTGTTTCAGTCCACCAACACAGTGCACTTCTTTATTGATGGAAAAACTTTCCAAGAACTATTTTCCAAACTTAGTTTATTTGGCGATCCCAGAGCCGCGGATCAGTTTCCGCCATTGTCTAATTGGATTTGAGTTGTGTTTTGCACAGCATCTACCAGGGCACATTACATCTATGTAAGACACCACAGCTACAGTCCACACGTTGAAAGTCAATATGGATAACAATGGTCATGCCTTTGGGATCGGTATGTTGGTGGTCCTCTCACCTCATGTGTTCTTCCCCCTGACAGGCTAATTTCATAACTGATCAGAGGTAAGAGGACGTTCCCCTTCTACTACTGCTTTCCTCCACTGCTGCCCTTGATCCATTTCCTCTTCCTGTTCGAGAGGTGTGAGAGGGCGATAGAGCGAGGGAGAGAAAGAGTGAGCGAGGGAGGGAGGGAGATGTGATACAGAGGGGGAGAGAAAAAGAGAGGGAGGGAGAGAGAGAGAGAGAAAGAGAGAGAGAAAGATGTCCTAAAACAGGTAGCGAATGGTTGAGTAGTTGGGAAAGAAGAGAGAGAGAGAGAGAGAGAGAGAGAGAGAGAGAGAGAGAGAGAGAGATTGACAGTTCTGCCTTAAACAGGCAGCAGTATGGAGAGGTATAGAAATGAAGAGGAGAGAGAGTGAATACGTGGTGATTAGAGAAAGGAGGGAGGAGGATAGGGAGAGGAAGAGAAGGGTAGAAGGAGAGCGAGGGAGCACACAGGTGGAATGCTAACAGGCAGTGGAGCTCTTCCCCGCTGCCTTTTCGATTGCCTCGTAACTTTAACATGAGCGCGGAGACAGCAGAACATGGCAATCAGTTTGACTGGCAGATATACTGCATCCCTGAGGTGCCCCTCGCTCGCTGTTACCACGTCACCGTCCCTGTACCACTGACCCCTGCACCACCCCTACAGCACCCCCACACCACTCCTACTCCACCCCTACACCACTCCTACTCGACCCCTACTCCACCCCTACACCAGTCCTACTCCACCCCTACTCCACCCCTACACCACTCCTACTCCTCCCCTACACCAGCCCTACTCTGGACCTACACCACCCCTACACCAGCCTTACATCACCACTACTCCACCCCTACACCACTCCTACTCCACCCCTACACCAGCCCTACTCTGGACCTACACCAGCCTTACATCAACCCTACTCCACTCCTACACCACTCCTACTGCACCCCTACACCAGCCCTACTCTGGACCTACACCAGCCTTACACCAGCCCTGTCCAGCTCTACATGCCAAAGAGACAAAGAGAGAGAGAGAGACAGACAAAGAGAGAGAGAGAGAACTGGAAGGTTGGAGAAAGGGAGAGAAGCTGCATGCAATAAGGTCAGAGTGATGGAGAGATAGCCAGCGATATTGAATGGAGGAGAGACGGCAGAAGAGGATGAGCACCGGGGAGAAAGAGAGGGAGGAAATGAGGGAGACAGAGAGAAGGAGAGACCACCGGGGAAGACAAGCACACCGTGACTAATGAGAGGAAGGGAGAATAGGGATGTGGTGGGGTGAGGAGAGAGAGGGGGAGAAAGAGAGGGAGGTGTAGAGATAGATATAGAGAGGGAGGAGTAGAGAAAGAAAAGGAGGAGTAGAGAGAAATAGAGAGGAAGAGTAGAGAGAGAGTAGGCTGGACAAAGAAGTATATTGAGAGGAGATACTAGACATGAGAGACATGAGAGGGAAGGAGAGAAAGAGGAGGGGTAGACACCAGAGAGAGAGAGAGAGAGAGAGAGAGAGAGAGAGAGAGACAAAGACGCAGTACAGCCAAGGTACTGAGAGACAGAGAGTGAGCCTACAGAGCTCCAGACGTATCCTATGTGGTATTCCAGGCTGGCTCATGGATAATCATATCGCATCAATCAGCGGGCCCCTGTCTCTCCGGGTCTCAGTCCGGGCCCCAGCTGAGCTCAAGGGCCATCTGTTGGTCTGGGCCAGCAGATCCTTCTGCCCTCCCTCCCCATCTCCCTGGCTCTGTCTCCCCGTCTCCCCTCCTCCCCCGTGCGCTGCTCTCTCCCCCTTCTCTCCCTTTTTCAGCTGTCTCCTTACTCTCGTTCGGTTTCTGTCAGCCGTGAGACGGGGAGTTTTGCCAAACTCGTTCAGAAACAAGCTGCTGATGTCTTAACTTGTATTGGCCTGGAAAGCAAAAACACATTTTCAAGATGGACCAATTCTTTCAATGGTTGAACAACACATGGCGTTCAATAACCCCATATCGGCCAATAGAGGGAGACGATTCCATTTGTTCCTCCTGATCTGAACAAGCGTTCAAACCATGAAGCACCCTCTGCCCGTTCAGATCCCTGGTTCTCTTGAAAATGTCATTTCTTTCTCTTGTGTGTTCCTCCGATGGTCAAGACGGTGGATTTTCTGCTCCTCCTCTCCTGGAAACCACTTGTCCCACCCCCTCAGTTGGTGTCATCCAAATATCCATCCCTCTCACCTGCCAAGCAATTACTAACACTTCACCTGGCCTTCAGACCCCTATATCCCCTCGCAGGACTCGGTCTCCGTGCATGTCTGTCCTCCAGAAGCCTCCCTAGATAAAGCATTGCTCCTGAACCCCCCCCCCCCTCGATAAATCCTTCTATCTGGAGCCATCCATCTGGCTGCTCCTCCTTCTCCTGCTCTCTGCTGAACACCTCCATCTTCCCGTCAGACCTCATAAGACCTCGCTCACCTTTCCGTACGCCAAAAAAGCCAATCACCGCCACCGCGTCTCTTCGTGCCGCGCCCCAACGATCTCTAAAAGCTTCCCGCGAGCCTGCGACTGCCGCGTTCTCTCTGGAAGAAGGCGGCCATTTTAACAGAACAGAAAGATGTGTGTGTGTGTGTTTGATCGCCAACTGAATTCCAGTTGGGTTCCTTTCAAGCCGGGCAACTCATAAATGATATGTGTGTGAAAAATAATGAGACGCAAATCTATAAATTCATAACTGACCTTGAGTCCGTACTGCGGAGTGCGATGAATTATTTCCGTAATAACCGACACCTTCGTAATCTTTAGTAACTGATTGCCCCAGCTGATTCCAGAATGAACCAGAGTCACGCTGTTCCCCTGGGGGGCTGTTAACCCTCTTTAATAAATCAGACTGAATTACCCGCGTAACGCCTGAACACGTGTACCAGACTACCCTCAATCACCTCCGACTAAAACACACTTCGCCTTCAGCAGAATCTCCTCTCACTCACACGCCCAGGGTGTCCGCCCTCGCTCAGCGGCTGAAACAGCGTCCGTCTCAAACGCGTTTCGTCTGATTCGTCTCCGGCCCCGAGCCCGCGAGCGTGCAATGATGTTTAAATGCACACCTGTCTCTGTTTCCACGGTAATAGCAGGCGCCGCCAGCACACCGTAATTGACTGCTTCCTGTGCGATTGAGACGTCGTTATGGGAGGAGTCAGGGAGGTTCACCGACAGCGCCGGCTCTCGATATGCACGGCTTGTCGCCTGGCAGGCTCCTTTATCTCCCCGCTTGTTCTGCCCCCCCAGCCCGCGACGGCAGATGAAAGCACGTGCACACAGCGTAGCCAGGAGAGAGAAAACATCTCAAAATATCGTAAAGAAAGAACTCTAGACCCCACCCCCACTGATGTTCAGATTGGCTGGTAAAGTTTGAACTGATGCTGGGGGGTTAAAGGCATGAAATGTGCATGAACTCCGAACCTCCATCTTCATATTCTGACTCGGAAGTTTGAAACGGCGTTGAGACGAGTCAAGCTAAAATAACGGAAATAATTTCGAAACTGTCAATAAGGTTCACATTCGCTACCACCACACAATCTCCCCAATTATAGCGAAAGAATAAACTTTCTGCATAAATCTACATTACTCTTTAACTCAGCGGGGATGTAGGAGGTATATAGTTAGATTTTATTTAGAATTTTCTTTTCTGTTGGTTGGGGTTACACTTGGTTTTGAGCGAGGCACCACCGTTCATATTTCAAAAACCAGTAACATATTGAAGATATAGCCGTTGTTCATCCGTAAAAACTAAAAATTCCTTCCTTCATTCCACAATTCATCTGGACTCATCAGGCTACATTCCTCTTCATCCTCAAATGTTTATGCCTTCATCTCAAGTCTGCCTTCATCTCAAATGGCCGTGCGATCTGACTGACTCTGTTTTCACTCTGTCGCTTCAGGTCCGGCCGCAAAGAAAACCTACGTGAGCTACAACGACCTGGCTATCTGACCGCATCCTTCCATCCCACCGAGAGACAGAGACAGAAAGAGAGAGAGGGAGAGAGACAGAGAAGGGAATATGAAAGTGATGAAAACGGTCACTTACTTTCACCAACCACAAAGAGAAGGAGAAACGCGACGATGTAAGAGCGACTTCCTGTCCGCTGTCTCATGCGCTTCACTGCCCACCCTCACATTCAAGGATGCCGGCCCGAACAGCAGCCTGCTAGAGAGCAAAGCCTTCTGGGAAATCTCCCTCCGAACAAACCGTGCCACCTCCGTCCCACCCGGGTGTCGAGGAGGAGGAGGAGGAGATCAGCGGGACTTTAAAAAGAAGAACACGACGGAAACATAGCAACTTCCATGACATCGCAGCGCCGCGTCGGTGGGACCAAGGCCAATTCATTCCAACCCACCGGGGTGCGTTTCTGCGGCGGTGAGGGGCCGCAGGAGCCGGGCAGCATGCACGCGCCGGTGGAATTTGACGGCTCCTCGGTCTTTGCTCATAAACTGAGACCGCGTGGTGGTTTTACGATGGGGGGGGGGAGACGGCCTCGTCCCCCCCCTCTGCCAAGGTCACACGGCAAGTCCGCTCCGCATGCCATCACCATACCAGTGGGATCCGGGCGCGCCTGCAGCACATGACGTTTATGACCAGCGGGGGTGCCAGAAGCGCTCATCTTTAAATGTACATCCCACAGCCCACACTGCAAGTTTTCTCCCCCTCTGTCTATCTGTGGTCCCTTCTTGGCGTTCGTGTTGGCCTCCTGCCTCTGATTGTCGACCGTTTTCTTACGCACTCTGATGACGGTATGGGTATGACGTCCGTGACGATGAATCTATTTATGTTTATGGTTTTCCTTGCTTCTTGGATGCACTTTTTTTGGTTTTAGATTGAAGCCATATTCTTCTGTTTGAGAGGAGCTAGGCTCTCCGGAAGATCGGAAGACGAAGATCGGAAGCTGAACCTTAAACCTCTCATCATGGTATCCCAGCCCGTTCTGTGCGAGTTCATCTCGGTTGTCTGAGCCGAGACTCGAGGCGCAGACAGAAACACGCGTGGTGGGCTTTAGCTTCCGGCAGCCCCGAACAACTGATGGAATAAATCTGATCCGGTTTGATTCCCTTAAACCTTTTATTTATTTCCACTTTGGTTCTTTGTTGTCCAATTGATATAAAAATCCCCCACCCCACTCCCACCCCCTCCCACCATTCTGCAGTGTGTGTGTTTGTCCTCATAACCACACACAGAAATCCTTTCGGTATTTTGTCCGTGTACCACGAGGAAGATCAAGACGCTGACGAAGGCCACGACCCTGTAACTGTGTTCAAACCGACGGGACGGGGCCCCCCCACCCCCAGCTCGACCCCGGGGCCCCCCACCCCCTCCCCTAGGTGGTTATGGTTGTCAAATGCATGCCTGATATGTTCGATGTTGAAACTGAATCAGAAAATAGATATTAAAATAAAAAAATACAAAACGTAGGATTGTTGCGGAATCGTCCCATCATGGTTACCCCCACCCCCCGGTCCTCCTCCTCCTCCGGTCCGTCCTGATCTCTTTCTGTGTTGGTTTTTCTGTGTTTGTTTTGACAGCTTTCGTTCTTTGGGGGGTTTTGCGTGTGACAGTTGGGATGTATTTTTCTCACTTGGCAGAATATGGCTTTGCTAGGTCTGGGGAGCGCTCTCTCTCCCTCCCTGCCCGCCGTCGCCCACGGTGGAAATCGCCGGGAACGACGAGAGAAAAAAAAAAACACCTGAAAACAAAAAGATGGATCTATATTTAAAAGCAAAAGATGAACAAAAAAAAAAGACAAAGCATGTATGTTTTCTACTGTTTGTACGCAGTATCTCCATGTTGCCCTCGCTTCTTCTGTGCCAATGCTGTTGGAGAGGTCTGTGACCGTCATGCCAGTGTTCTGTGGTGTTGTCCAAGAATGTATTAACATCAAAATAAAAAGATTTGGTTATTTTTTTTATATTTCCTGAAGACAAAACTGTGTTGCTATTTTTTTTTCTGGCTGTATTATTTTATCGGGAAGCAAACCCATATATAGTATAGTATTTCAATATGCTATCACACAATGCTATGCTAAGAGTCAATTTGTTAAGAATACATCCAAGGATGTATTATACAAATACACTCCAAGGATATGTTTTCGACTTTACAAAAGGAATCATTCCCATTTAAAAGCTACAGCGCCTCCTCAATACTCAGCTCTGTATTGTGCTAAATTAGCACAATACCTGTTGCATTTTCTATGCTAGAGTGATTATCCCTTCCCTCTACGGCACTGGCATTAGCAGCCAGACTACAGCTTACTTTACTACTTTATTCTTCCTCCTAGCTTCCATGCCTGTTTCTGACACAAACGCCATGACTATTCTCTGTGTTACTAGCATCCATGCTACAGGTGTCTCCTACAAGACCCGTTCCAATTACCGATGTGACAAGCCTCCATGCTTCACGATCACAGGGCCCATTCCTATGTTTCTGAGCTGTTCGCCGTAGCGCGATATTCAGATATGTATGTCAGACCAGAGGGTCCTTTGAAAAAATCAGGGGGGAAAAAAATATTGCTTTGTCTCCCACATAAAAAGTACATAAAAAAACACAAAGTAACCCATACCTACAGGTGAAAAGCCCAGAGAGGAAGGGGGTTTAGGGACGCTCTTCAGGCTTCAGTCAAAGTACTTTCCCTCACACTTTCAGGAGAGGGGCCGAAGTGACGGAGACCTCCGGACAAGCTGCCCTTGAGCAAGGCAGGATGGATGGAGTCGTCTCACGGTCCGCACCCAGCCTGCTACGGGGCTTGTCCTCCGGATGTCACGCTTATGGCCCCATATATCACGCAGTGTAGCACAGGGGCCACAAAGCACACACGCACACACATTTATGTACACACACACACACACACACACTCACACAAGTTTATGTTTATACATATATTTATATACCTTACACACACACACGCATATACACACACTCCACAGAAATACAAAAACACGCAGTCAGGTACAATCAGACAAGCATTTCATGTAGAGCCACCGAACAAACACAAGCATGGTGCATTATGGGAGCATTTTCTATGGTTTTGCCCGAAAACAAAACAACAAAATAAAAAACACACCCTGTCGTCTTTTTTCAATCAATTACCAATCAGAGATGGGTCCGCAACTAAGGGGGTCCAATCCCGCTGGTTTCAATATTGCGTTACAGTGGAAATTTGGAGTAAAGTGTGGTCTGAATGCTATGTGATTATCTCTGTTTTCAGTTGGCCATAAAATTAAAGTCTTCATAGGTTTGCCCCTAATTTCACTAATACTAGACACACTCCTGTATTGCCACAGGCCATATGAAAGAAAATTGAGTTGGAAATTTGGACTAAATTGTGATCTGACCATTGAAGGTAATGGTCTTTCGCCTGTTTTCAGTTGGCCATAAAAAAGTCTTCATAGTCTTCATGCCTCTAATTTCACTTCAGTATGTTTTTTTGGGTGTTTTTTGCAAACCACCAATCAAAGATGGGTCAATAACTCGTATCCGCCAAAGGGTTACTCCCTGTGGTCTTTGTTCCAGGCCGCTGCCTCAAACCCGTCAGAACGTGGTTTGCTTCTCGCTCCTAAAAAGGCTATTCCTCTCCTGATGATGTCGGGTTTCCAGCATCCCTTAATGTGCTTCCTCAGCACCTTCTTGTCTCCTGGTTGTGCAGGACATATCCGCAGCTCATGCAGCCACCGCCGCCCCAGCACTTCTCCAACAACAACAACAACGCTAATTGGTTTGGCTAAGGCGAATCTAATTGGACACACAAGGTTAGCTATGGGAATTCACACATGGACAGTCCCTCTCCCGCCTCCGTAGGGGAGGGGGGGGGGATGAGGATGGAGGCAGGTCGTCACGGTGACGACCTGCCATCATCCAGCACCCTCCATCCCTCCCTCGCATGTTGCCTTAGTGACCCCATTCCTCCCCTCTTTCTTATCTCCCCCCTTTTCAATCCATCCTCTTTCCCTCCATCCAACCTCTGTGCCTCCTGTCCTCTCCCTCCCTCCCACACCCCCCCCACCCCACCCTCCAATCCACCCAGTCCTCACCTCATTCTCTACCATTTGGGCTTCCTCCCCCCTTCTCCCCCCTCCTCCCCTCCATACTCCAGCTCTTATCGGCTGCAGAGGAGGAACCCTCGTCTGAAGTAGAAGGGAGGGGGGGGGAGGGGGACGAGATGAGGGTTTTATATGCATGAGGCAGGGCATGAAAGATGCAGCTATGTGTGCGTGTGATGGAGAGACTATGTGTGTTTGTGTGTGAGAGAAAGACTGTGTGTGTGTGTGTGTGTGTGTGTGTGTGTGTGTGTGTGTGTGTGTGTGTGTGTTTGTGTGTGAGTGTTGTGTT
>JAOTIX010000024.1:1262833-1281263 GCA_027123715.1 Gaidropsarus macrophthalmus
GTGAGATGATTGGCTGTGTGTTGACGTGGTGGGTGACCTCTCTGTGAGATGATTGGCTGTGTGTTGACGTGGTGGGTCACCTCTCCCCCGCAGGACAAGCTGCTGGACTCGTCCACAGTGACCAACATGTTCAGTCTCTCCTCCCGCATCGGCTGTGTGATGACGGGCCACGGGGGTAAGGGACGTCTAGCACGACACCCCGTACTCACTTACCAACATACACAAGATTCAAGATTCAGGATGGTTTTATTGTCATATGCACAACAATTACAGAGCAGGTCGCTGGTAATTACATTCTTTAGTCCTGGGCTCCTCCAACAGTGCAATATAAGAAAAATATATAAATATAAGAGAATACAAGTTTCAAAGCTGAGACTTAAATAATACAAATAAAAATAAGAATACAAATTAAAATTAAAATTAAAAAAATATATACAACAACAATAATAATAATAAAAAGTTAAATGTGAAATGTAAACAGACATGTTTGTCCGGACGTCGACTGGAACAGCTCAGTGTGTATATTTTTACCATAGAGCCTTAATGCATGCAGTCACAGCACACATCACATCACTTGGACGGTCACTGTCACTTTCACACAGTGACATCTCCTACAGTACACTTGGACACATTGCATCTATACGCCCCTCTGTTGTCCTTCAACTGTTAACTCTGTTGCATTTTATATCATACATTTTATATCACACATAAATCCTCAGAACTCCTCAGATCATTCTTTCATTCGTTCAAGTTCAAAAACCGATCGGGCACATGCGCAGAACGGATGGTGTCCCTTCTATAAGTCTGACACCTTTAACCCACTTCCTGTGTTTGCGATGGCGGACCATCCAGTGATTGGTTTGATCTATTCTCTCCCCCCCCCCCCCCAGCGGACGGCCGGTCCCAGGTCCACCGGGCCCGCATCGAGGCCGGCGAATGGAAGTACAAGTTTGGCTACGACATCCACGCCGACGTTCTGTGCCGACGCCTGGCCGACATCTGTCAGGTGTACACGCAGAACGCCGAGATGAGGCCGCTGGGCTGCTGTGAGTCACCTGACACCCCCTCCCCTCATCGCCATTGGTCCGTTCACCCGATTGCGTTTGTCAATGCTACGCGTACGAACTTCTGGGGAGAGACTGCACAGCTCCTGAGCCTGAAAGGATCCACTGTGTGGGATATGATTGGGGTTAAAAGTGTAGTTTTTGATGCAGACTAAAACATAATTTTTTTAAATGTTTTTTTATTTAATGTACCACTTACTGTATAAGGCTATAAGGCTACATGAGTTAACCAGGCTAATACACATTATAATTGATGGTTAATTGATGTACCCTTAATGTAAAATGTTACCAATGTAAATATACCTGTCTCTCTATTCCCACCCCTCACACTCCCTCTCTCCCTCCCTCGGTCTGTCTCCTTCCCTCGCTCTCTCTCTGCTTTCCTCCATCGCTGTCTCTCCCTCCCTCGCTCTGTCTCCCTCTCTCGCGCTCTCTCTACCTCCCTCTATCACTCTCTCTGCTTCCCTCCCTCTCTCTCTCTCTCCTTCCCTCCCTCCCTCTCGGTATTTTTCCCACCCAGTCCTCCATCCTGGTTCCGGACGTCTCTTGCGTCCCTCAACTTGGTTCTGTTCAGAGATATCATCCGAGTTTGAATCTCTTTCTGTCCCCCCCTCATCACTGAGACAGTCCGTTGCTATACCAACCTCTCCTCCTGTCTCCCTCTCCCCTTTCACTCACTGTCTGTCCGTTGATGTGTTCCAGTGTCGGTGCCGGCCATGATGCAAGCCAGAGAAACCCGGGGAACGTTCCTCACACTGAGGAAGGCGTCTCCCGGACCCTATTGTTGTCTGAGGGTAATAATGATGGATTCGGGAACTCCGTCGACAGTTCCCAGAGTCCTCGGGAACGTATGGTGGCCAATATGAATTACAGCCCATGAATTAATGATGGGGCAGCTCCGTATTGATTCATAGCAGCGGATAATGTGAGCGTGGGGGTTGCGAGTGCAAAGCCAATGAGGGTCAGAGTGCCCCGGCAATCAGTGATGCTGTCTCAGGGAGAGATTACATCAGAGTGTGATGCTGTGTTCCGCAAACACACACACACACACACAAACACCCAAACACACGCATACAAATGTGCACACATACACAACCACAGACATCTGACACACAAACATGCGTGCGCACACGCATGCATATCAACATGCACCCGCCTCACGCACATGGGCACGTTCAGATGCATGCTGACACATGATCACATAATATCCGTATGTGAATCGATGATTCATTCTGATTCTGATTCACTTTAGCTTAAAGTGTCTGCTAATGACGGAGCGCCGTTGTGTAGGAATGAATGTGAAACAGGAAACAGCAGTCTGGTGAGCACTTCTGGGTGCGTTCCACTGAGCCAGTGTAGGCCTCGTGTTGTCTATTTGGAGAGAGAGAGAGAGAGGGGGACGGAGAGACAGAGACCCAGGGAGAGACAGACAGAGAGAGAGAGAGAGAGAGAGAGAGAGAGAGAGAGAGAGAGAGAGAGACAGACAGAGGGGGAGAGACGAGAGCGAGAGAAATAAAGAGAATATATTTGCACACTAAGTGCACATTAAATGGGCTACCTTACAAACACTAATTACTTCTTAATATATGTCCATCTCCCCTCTCCTCAAGAACACCATCTGGCCCAGTCCAGTCATCGTGAGCAGCACCAGAGTGATTGGGAAGAAGTGTTATTTTCAAACTCTAAAGAAAACCCGGCTTCCTCCCACACCCACAGAACATACCTAAAGTAAATCAACACGCCATGAAGGGAACCGGCGAGGCTACAGCACAAAATGGCACCCCCTTAATAGGCGGAGGCGTGTGTCCCTCTGTCTGCGTGTGTCAGTGCCTTGGCGGTACCATCAGAGACCCCGTGTTACCGGATGACCGTGTGGAAACCACGGTGACATTTACCCTGTAGGATCCAACCTGACACCTCCCCTGAACCACATCAAGCGCACAAATCACACAGTTGTGCCTCGTCTCTCACTCCGTGTGTCTCTGTCCCTCTCTCTCTCTCTCTCTCTCTCTCTCTCTACTCGCTCTCCACAGGGACTCGCTCCTTTCTGCTGTTATTCTTTCTTCTATTATTTTCCACCTGCATCAACCCTGCTGTGTCTCTATCCATCATGAAAGACTCTCTAAAAGACCCGGTATGATTGGATGCTCAGAGGTGTGCTGCTGTAGATTAAGAGCTGTCCTCCCAAGATTAACCAATCGTGATGGGCCCGGTTGGTTTTAATTGCGTGCCGTAAACGGGGCAAAAAATGCACAGCCTTTTTAAATTGAGAGTGATGAGTCGAGCGTAATGCGATCATGCACCCGGGCGTAGGGGAAAGAGGCCTTTGGACGAACCCGGCTTCATGGACAGGGAGGTGATCAACTCAAATGTTGAACCTGCTTGAACAAATCAGACGGGCAATATCCCGTCTAGACCTGCCTCATCAGTTCATGATTATTCATTTTTATAATTAGACCGACGCTCTAATTAAATCTGGTTACATTTGTGTACGTGCGGCGAGTGTGTGTGTGAATGTTTGTCTTTCACACCCGCGCGGATGCACACACACGCGCGCCTGCAGACACACACACACACACACACTTCCCTCGTGTAAAATACACACACCCACCGTATATAAACACCCACATAGTTGTCTATGTATTGGTTTGTCTTCCATACACACAATGCTCTCTCTCTCCTTTCTCCCTCTTCCTCTCTCCCTCTCTCTCTCTCCCTCCCCCTCTCTCTCTTCCTGTTCGTATTGACTTTGTCGTCATATTGTTTTCATTCATCACGGAAATTATTTGAATCAAAAATTAATACAGCTCTCCTCGAGCCGTGGGGATGTTACCAATGGGGTTATTATTATCACCTTCATTAGAGCAACGCTGATTGGAAACCTTCATCTTGATGTACATATATATATATATATATATATAAATAAATAGAACAAAGTAAACATGTCGTGAGCGAAACAGAAACACCTGTGTCTGTCCTGTCTGCTGCCTGGTGACCTCTGACCCTCCTCTCTGTGAGCAAACGATGGCATGGGGAGTATACAGGATGTTTACATGTGTGTTATATATTGTATATTTAGTGCTCTGGTGTTTAAGGAAGCCTCAGAGCGCTGCTCCGAGAGGTGGCCCGCTTCGGCCCACAGCACTCCAACATGTGAATGTCAGGAAGAGAGAGAGACAGAGAGAGACAGAGAGAGAGAGAGAAACAGAGAGAGAGAGAGAGAGAGAGAGAGAGAGAGAGGGATTCACATGAAGAGAGGGAGATGGAAAGAGAGAGGAGATGAAGGGAGAGAGAGACGCATGATTAGAAAGAGAGAGATGGAAAAAAAAGAGAGGGAAAAGGGAGGGACCGAAAGTGAGAGGGAGAACGACAGAAACTGTCTGTGTGTGTGTGTGTGTGTGTGTGTGTGTGTGTGTGTGGGTACTCTTAGGTGGTGTGTGTGTGAGTATATATGTGTGTGTGTGCGTGAATTGACTTACTGAGTATGTGTGTGCCTGACTCGTTATTGCTAATGCCTAATGTGTGTGTGCTTGCTTCATAATTGTGTGTGTGTAGATGCATAAATATGAATATGTGAATCATGGATAGCATGACCACACATATCTCTGCATATTTCCACATGTAGAAGAGTCAGTATGTGGGTGTGTGTGAGTGTGTGTGTGTGTGTGTGTGTGCGTGTGTGTGTGTGTAATAGCTCCTTGCTCCGCGATGTGTGACTGCAGTTAGATTAGGTCTTTCTCTCGGGACATTAAGAGAAAAGGACTACATAATGGCCGTCTCCTCCCCAGAGACACAAACCGCTGGTCTCCAGCCTCAGGGCTCCAAACATCAGATCATGAACACAGAGGAAATAGGGGGAGAGGGGGGAGACAGGGGAGAGAGGAGGAGACAGGGGGAGAGAGGAGGAGACAGGGGAGAGAGGAGACAGGGGAGAGAGGAGGAGACAGGGGGAGAGAGGAGGAGACGGAGAGAGAGAGGAGACAGGGGAGAGAGAGGAGGAGAGAGGAGGAGACGGGAGAGAGAGGAGGAGACAGGGGGAGGGAAGGATGAGAGTAAAAAACGAGACAAGACAGCAAAGGGGCAAGGTAAGGAGAGAGGAGGCGAAGGGAGAGGAGGGGAGCAGAGGAGACAGGAGAGGAGGAGAGGACGCCAGAGGAAAGTTTATGTAACAGGTTTATGTAAATGTTGGCTTGGAACAACAACGGAGGAATTCCACAACACCTCTAGCAGAGAGCAGTGAGACGTTGGGCTGGCCAAACTCTGCTGATATCGATGTATATGCATGGAGAGATTGCCGCTTGAGCGATGAATACGGCGGTGGTTTGAATTGCCTTAACACTGGGATGGCCCTGAATGCAACCCCCGCCCCATATGTCACAGGGGGATCTCCCCGGTACTCTGGAGGAACAACAGATCAATGACACTCATGGAGCCCGCAGTAGAGAAAGACGAGAGCGGACTCCTCCAGACCCACAGCTGGTCCACGCGGCTCTGACACACACAGAACATGCAGTTCCAGCTCCGGCACTATGGAGACGAGCTGCATAGAGAGGACCAGGGGCTAGGCTTGGTGAGCCAACAGCAGCACAATGCTCTGAAGGAGATATGCACGAGCGGGGGGGGGGGGAGGGGGTAAAGACAGAGGACAGAGATTAGAGCGACACGCAAGGAGATGGCAGACAAGCTGGGGATAGAGAGATGGCCCACAGGGAGGAATAAAAGGGAGGTGGGGAAAATCGGAGGAATCCCATAAAGTCTTTCTTTAGCGTTTCTGCTCCCCCTCACCCCAAACATGCTCTCAGCCAATCACATCTTCACCTCCCGCTGTTCCCGGGGGCATCCCGAGAGAGAGAGAGAGAGAGAGGGAGAAATAGATGAATAAAAGTAGAGAGAGCGCAAGAAGAGAGAGAAATCAAAAGAGAGTGTGAGTGAAGGAGAGAGTGAAATTAGAGAGAGTGATTGAGAGGAGAGAGAGAGAAATACAAGAAGAGAGTGCGAGAGAAGGAGAGAAAGAAACACGAGGAGAGAAAGAGAGACAGTGTGAGAGAGAGGACAGAGTTATACCGGGAGAGAGGTAGACAACAGAGAGCGGGAAATGGAGAGAGAGAGAGAGAGCAACAGCGTGACAGAGAGAAAGAAGGAGAGCGATAGAGAGACAGAGCGGGAGGGAGAGCGAGCAGCTTAGTGAATGGAGAGCATGGCTGAGGGAGAGACCGAGAGGCGGGAGGCGCGGTGAGGCGGGCGAAAGGGGGAGGAGGATTACGCTGGAGTAAAAGAGAGGGAGAGAGAGTGAACCAAGGAAGACCACAGAGAGAGAAGAGAGCAGAGGAGGAGGAGGAGGAGGAGGAGAAGGACGACACCACAACCTAAGTAAACGCTCGACAGAAGGCACCCTACCACACACACACGCACGCACGCACACACACTTCCTCTGCGCACACACCCCTCCCCCTGGCGTGCGGAAGGAGGTGACAGGCGCGTGTGCGTCGGCGTCTACACCTGGATGCGAGCCAGTCTAACTTTGCGCTGGCCGAGCAAGTGGGTTTGTTGTGATCCCAGCCCGCAGGACGGAGCGATGCGCAGACACACAGCACAGCACCGCCGGAGGTAGAGGCTGCCTGCCGTCCCCTCAAGCCCGGAGCGGACTTCAGACAACAGGACGCAACAGACTTCCTCTGCACGCGCCCTCCCCCCCGGCAGAGAGAGAGACGCAGACGGACGGAGCCAGCGAGCGAGAGTGAGGCGTGCGTCCGTCCGTCTCGCCACGGTGTGTAAAGTGCGTGGTCAGAGCAGCAGAGCGATGAGACCCGCGGACCGCTGACCTCGGCCAGGAGCCGTCTCCAGGACCACCCCCTCCCTCACTCCCCTACTCGTGGAACACGAGACCTGACCGTACGGCGAGAGAGACCCCCAGACCCACCTCCCTGCTCTCCCCCTACGTTTGGGCCGGACGCTGAGCGAATCTCCGACACGCTGAAGATCAAAACACAGACCGTACGGAGACTGACGGCGTCACCAGATATCAACTGACACCGTGTGTGACAGCGGAAAAAGGCAGAGGTATGGATGGGTCAGTGTCAGAGGTGGATCAGCAGTTCCAATCTTGTTTACACATGCTTGGAATTACCTCAGCGAACTAAGGAGTACGCAGAATTTTTGTGAAGTACCTCCCATTTTGTTTTTCTACATTATTGCCTGATTAAGGATTTATGTGGGACGCTTTCCCCCAGGACGTGAATTTGATTACATTTAATTGACTTATCGATCATTATCTTTCACTATAACACTCTCGCCTCTACCTCCTCTCCCGATCGATCATTATCCTGTCAAACTTGGCCACGCAGTGATCGGGTCAATATTCCACCCATATCTGCTCGAATTAAAGTGTTTCCTGCACTCACAAGGATCGGACACTTTACAGGGAAAACTTTGGAATCGTATCGCATCAACTGGAGACTTCTTACCCTGACATCTGTTTCTTGTTGGATGTATTTTCCCCTTTTCTGACACATGTGGATCCCTCTGTGTGAGTCCACATTACCACAGCACAAACAAGACCCAGGCGAGCAGCGAGCTTACGGAACTCTCAACAGACACACAACCAGACACACTGCCCGAGTATTAATAATCATCACTCACTCAGAGCCTTAATGTAGCAACTCCTATGATCTCTGTCCGCTTTCCCGTGTTACAGAATAGCACAAGAGGTGTAAAGATCTCTAATTGTGGATACAGCATGTAGCATGAATGCATGATTAAACAGTTGATAGCTTAATAGATGGAAAAGCTTAGAAAATAAAAAGGATTAACTGAGATACCAAAACAGAGCTGTGAATTGATAGGTAATATAAATACGATTTTAAGAAGTCGGTCAATACGAGTTGAAGCAGAGATCGCCCTTTGACCTGGCAGCACTGGCCGTGCCCAGCAGTTGGTGTTGGCACCATGTTCTGTGTTGGTGGCAGTGATGGCTCGGGCAGGGAGGGCGCCTCAGCTCCGACCAGGCACCCCCACCTGCGTTGGTCCGCTGTCCTCCTGTCCGTCTGCTTCCTGTCCGCCCGGCTGAGCCTGGCCCGGGGCTCCCCCTGCCCGCCGGACTGCATCTGCGGCGCCGACTTCGTCAGCTGCACCGCGATGGGTGGAGACGGCGGCGGCGAGGAGATACCCGGAGGGATCCCGCTCTCTGCCGTCATGATGGATCTCAGCCACAACCGCATCGCCCGCCTGGAGCAGGGCTCCTTCACGGGGCTGGACCGCCTGGAGACGCTCAGGCTCAACCACAACCGGGTGGCCGAGATTCTACCAGGAGCCTTCCTCAACGCCTCGGGCCCCGCGCTGAGGCACCTGGACTTGTCCTCCAATCACCTCCGCGTGCTGGAGGTCCACTACTTTCAGGAGCTGTCCGGCTTGGAGGAGCTGCTGCTGTTCAACAACCGCATCGCCCGCGTGGAAGGCCACGCCCTGACTGGCCTGGGGAGGCTGCACAAGGCGTACCTCAGCCACAACCGCCTCACCGACTTCCCGTTCTTCTCCATCCAGGAGCACAGCCACCCCGACCTGACCACGCTGGACCTATCCTCCAACCGCCTGCTCAAGCTGCCCATAGAGGACATCGTGAACCTGCCCCTGGCGGTCCAGAGGGGGCTGTACCTGCACAACAACACACTGGTGTGCGACTGCTCAATGTACGGCCTCTTCCGCCACTGGGAGAAGAGGAAGTACACCTCGGTGATGGACTTCAGACGCGAGCACACCTGCCTGGTGTACGGCATACAGAGGGGCACCGTGCGCTTCTTCCAGCACGCCCGCTACTTCGAGAACTGCAGCGCCACCGGCAACCAGCTACACCCCCAGGAAGAGCAGGACAGCGACGTCCGTGTGCCCGCTGAGGCTCCGGTGGCGCTGAACTGCGGCACCGCGCTCCGAGGCCGGCACGTGACCTTCATCTGGGTCACCCCCCACCAGGAGTACGTGGCCCCGCCTGGGAACAACGGCTCGCTGCGGATGTTCCACAACGGCACCCTGGTGATCGCCTCTGCCAAACACGAGGACGCCGGCATCTACTGGTGCATGGCCCGCGACCGCTTGGGCCTCCGCAACGAGACGCGCGAGGTTAACGTGACCGTGGCGGAGCCGCGCGACGAAATCCTGGAGGGCTTCAACACAGGCTTCACCACGCTGCTGGGCTGCGTGGTGAGCCTGGTGCTGGTCCTCATGTACCTCTACCTGACACCCTGCCGGTGCCCGCCGTGGCGTAAGGCCGCCTCCCCGCCGACCACCACCACCAGCCCCGGGATCGATGCCGCCGTGGGGAGCGGCCAGTCCTCCATCCTGAGCCCGACGCCGCCGGCAACCACCGAGGGGCCCGGCCGAAAGGCCAGCACCAACAAGCACGTGGTGTTCATGGAGCCCATCAAGGAGCAGCAGAACGGCCGCCTCAGGCTGGGCCCCGGGGCCCTAGCGGGCCACGGGGGGCACCTGGGGCCGGGCTTGCTGCTGGGGCCGGGGACCCAGGCCACCAAGCCCTATGGCCAATCACAGCAGAGAGCCGGTGAGACAGACTCCATCGTGTCGGTGTTCTCGGATACGCCCATCATGTCGCCGTAGCAACGGGTGCTGATGGAATTCCCAGGCCTGCCGGCCCGGCTGGTGTCCTTTATACTCTTTATCCACCCATCTGTTCCTCAGCCCCTAAGCCCCTGAAGGAACTCTGCATCCCTGCAGCCAGGCGTCGGACCTCAGCCAAACGGTTTTTAAAAAAGGACTAAGGACACCAACATTCGATTCTTGTTGCTCGGTAGGTCTTGTGACAACGCTGGCAACCAATCAAGTGGGTCGTACGGTCCTCGGCAAATATTGCCAACACCAAAATGTAATAACCCAGCTGAGATAGTTCTTTTATTTATTTTTGCCCAGGTCTACCTACTTATCCCTAAAGCCACAAACCAATGCACTGTGATGGCGTGTACTTACGATGAATGACTCATATTATGTTCCTGGGAAGAGTAAGGGGAAAGCCCAGGGAAAAAAAACAGCCAAGATGTGGGTTGGCCAGAAAGCAGCGATGGAAATAATGGCAGATGGCAATAGAAAGAGGGCAGGGCCAAGAAGGGTCGACTGATTGGTGGGGGGAAGGAGATGGAGCCGTGTCCAGGAGCAGGAGAGGCTGACAGGGTGTATCCTGATAACTCCAGGAGCATGGACAGCAGTAACCACAGTGCAGAACCGTGTTGCGCAGCGTAAACCTTTAATGAACCCATGCTACAGATGCCTTCTTGTCAGAGAAAGAGAGAGAGAAAACAGAGGACTAACCTCTTTGTAGAACTATTTAGCTTTGACTTTCTGCAGAGCTGATGACCTGATATCATATATGCATAGTGTAGCTCTGTCCGACGTGACGTGTTTTAGACTAGACAGGGTAGAGAACAAGTGCTATTTTTAAATAAACTCATAGAAAAAATCATGTTATGGGAAAAAAATAAGCTTGCAAAGGCTGGAACGCATTCACCAGTCAGAGGGCGAGTGTAATAAGCAGAGTTAAGCAGCAAAGTGGAACATCTGTGAACTGCTCAAAGATAACCTTTAAGTGCGTCACGCCGCACGCGGTCGATGGCGGCGGTGAGCGGCGTGGTGATCATGAGCGAGGCGCCGCGGCCGCCGCCCCGGTAAGCACGTTTTTATCGATCGGGGCGGTGGTTTGGTAGAACGGCCCTGACACCAAGTGAGCAGGGAAGGTCCAAAGAAGGAGTGACCGGAGGATCAATAGGACAAACATTTCCATTTGGGGGTGTTGATTTTAGTGTTTACCGCATCTCCTCCTCAAATACTGTCCTGCTTTTGCCCGCCCCCCCTGTCCTCCCCTCTCCTCACATGTCTCCTCTCTATCTATATGTTAATAAACCTCTCGACTAAGAGCGCTCGGCCCAACGTCTGCTTCCTTATTGTTCATCAGCGCCACGCTAAGGACTGAATTACATTGCACGTTTGTGACCAGACGCCACACACACAGCGCTTTACAGCTAGCAACACATCCGCCATCATCATCATCATCATCATCATCACCGTCATTTATAGACAGACAGGAGTTTCACAAGCTTGTGATGAGCAGTCAGGGTTGGGTGCCTTGCTCAGGGACACATGGACACTTCGCTGGGTGAAACCGTGGGATTGAACCGGCAACGTTACGGTCCACCTGCTCTCCGTCCTCAGCTTGTGCTGGCTGATATAACATAACCCGTATTACGGCACTAGAAAGGTTTCTGCACCTTCACGTGAAATCACCATCTGGTCCAATGAGAGACCATGCCGTTGCTTCATCACATTAGTTCTGGTGAGTTCTTGAGGTTATACATTACAATCAACGTAAACGGAGCACAAACTCACCCAGATTGATTGAAATAAAGGAGCTGTGTCTCGATCGTGAAAGAATATAGCGAATATATCAAACAGAAAATGATTAAATAAAGGGTTTTAGCGCCATGGTTTTTAATGTGGAAGTGAAATACGACTTTCCATTTAACTCGAGTTAATAAACATGGTGGAAACAAAAACAGCAAGAGACAGCAAACCATTCCGTTTTAATTGTGCAATTTGTCAGCGCGGTAAAGCAAAATGAGTTGTTTTCATTATTTCCGGATAGTTTTGTTGGTAAGCGATGAGCTGAGAGCCTCTAGGCTACCAGGGGCCGGACCCCCTCCCAGGGAGCCCTCACTGGGGACCCATGCCCAGACAACCTCCCTCTCGGGGGGAGGAGAACCAGCAAGGAGGTGGGAGGAGGTGGATGAGGAGGAGGAAGGACGAGGGAGAAGAGGTTGGACGAGGAGGCAGGAGGCAGTAGGAGGTGAACAGGAGGAGGAGATTGATGGGGAGGTGATGAGTAGGGATGCAGTGGGAGGAGGTGAACGAGGTGGGAGGAGGCAAGGAGGAGGTGATGAGGAGAGGAGGTTAGGAGGAGTGTGAACCGGAGAGCGGGACAGGGACAGGGGTGAGGGGAGAGAACACAGGCGGACAGGCGAGGAGAAAGAGGGGAGAGACACAGTGGCCGAGTAATCCGGACTGAAGGCTCAGCGGTACAAAAGGAGATTGGAGGAGGAGAGAGAAATAAAAGTTGTTGGAGAGAAACGCCGCCGGAGAGGAGTGAACGAAAGGTCAGGCACCAAAGCGGTGACATTTCATTTGGGTTTCCACAGGAAGCAGAGGAAGCGGCGAACAGCCCGCGGCCGTCAACACCTCCAGATATGAATACAATCAAGGCCTTCCCGTTGTCAATTGAAACGGCCTTGCTCGTTAATAGACTTCATAGAACCCCCTTCCTGTCTGCTGCAAACACGCTCATCCCCTCCACCATTATCCCCCCCCCAGCCGTGACGCACACCTCCCTGCAGAGGACCCAGGGGCCCCGGGACTTCAAGACTGAAGAGCCTTCCCTGTGAAGGGGTCTCAGAACGCCCCCCCTCCGGTACTTCAGGTCTGTGCTGCTTCCTGTTATCGGACCCAGCCGCCAGACATCAGACGCAGGCCCTCCCTCGCCTCGGCTACCGTCAGCCTATTGTGTGCAAAACACCACAGACGCTCATTGAGATGCACTTCGGTGTTTTCCTGCATCTCATTCAGGGAGTAAATGCACTCCGTATAGCCATACCCAGACATAAGCTGATCATACCAGCAAGAGAGTATGTACATAACGATGAATTTATTATTTATGCCAGGGTCATTTACATCACACACATGACGGCCATGTGAGGAGAAAAGGTACATGGAAGGATTCCTCAGGGCTGAGCACTAATGAACACTGGCTCTGTGTGTGTGTGTGTGTGTGTGTGTGTGTGTGTGTGTGTGTGTGTGTGTGTGTGTGTGCGTGTGATACAGGAGATGGAGTATGCACCTGCAGCAAACTCAGCCACTCGAACAGAACCCTGTTAGCATAAGATATTGACCGTAAAAAAAAGAAATCGCTACTCGAAAAAAAATCCTGCATTTCAAGAACGGCGAGGAACGGAGAAGAGAAGTCAGATCAGGCTGTAATTGCCTCGATATTTTACCGTGACCCAGTTGCGTTAAAAGGACCAAAAAAGGACATGAAGCACCAGACCGGTCGCTGAACCTTCGAGGAGGCATCGCTGTGTTGGGCTTCAGTTCTCATTTCCTCAGAGCGACAAAAACTAAACCATCTCAAAATCCAAAATACTGCTTTAAAACAGTTAAAAAAAACAAAAAATGGAAACAAGCCACAGAAACAATATATTTATGACCAGATAATACAGGCTGCATTAAAGGTCAAAGGATGAAACACAATTCATTCAGTCATTCATTCATGCATTAATGAGCCTCTGAACTGCTAGGGGGGGTTCCTGACCAAAGTGAACACAAACTGACAGGGAGAAGGTTCGGCCAGAGACCTCTTCAGGGGTCCTAGGTAAGGTTAGCAGTTCATGTCTCCTGGTGGCTCCTCTGTTTCACGCCAGCATCTCTGCTACCAGTGCACAGGCCTCCACTATCCTGCAGAACAGCTCAATCTCATCAGCGTACTCAAACGCACTCAGGCATGTAAACACACTCCGGCATAATACACACACATACACACAGACACACACACACACACACACACACCCATTGCGAACGGTGGGCATGTGTAAACATACTGACAACTGGGAGTGTGTACACATCCATTCTCCCACTTCAGTACACATTAGGGGACCCACACACACACACACCCACACGCAAACAGACCTGCATATACGTACACACACACACACACACGCTCACACACACACACACAGAGTGCGAGGTAATTTATCAGCCCTCCTCGGCGCACATTAGCGATTCCCTGTGTAACCTGCGTTTCATTATTTAGGCGGGATGGTGGGATAAAGGCTGAGCAGCGCTCACTATCAGGGGAGCCATCAGCGCGCTGCTAGCATTCTCCACTCCGACTGTTATGCAGATCCAAGCAGCGGCCCTCAGAAACCCCAAAATAATGACGCCGTTTAGAAGACCGCCAGGGAGCCGGCCGTCACGGAGACGCGGGGGAACTCAAAGAGGTACACATCTATATTTCTGACGCCAGGGTCAGCAGCGCAAGACGTGGGCGTTCGCTAAAGTGGACTGTGGGCCGTGGAAGGGTGTTGCGACTTCCCAGTTCCATCAAAAGACTGGTACCTTCGTCTTCAGTCCACCGCAGCGATGTGAACACCGTCTTAAGAGGCAGAGAGAGCAGATTGCAGCTCGCTGCGGAGACATTTCATGGACACCTGTTCACCCAGAGGCCATCTTGGTTCCACACCTGGTTCATCATGTTAATGTGACTGGGAATTCACACTGGGAGGTGGAAGGCAATGAGGAATATTGAATTCAGCGTGGGTAATTAGGCCGATTCCACCCCCGTGGCCGTCTGTACATAGTTTAATACTTTAGCCTGTCAAGGGGGTCTTCACATCATCATTGATCTGAGCGAGGAGTTAGGAGCAAGGAGCTAAGAGCTGGGAGCTAGGAGCTAGGAGTTCCTCTGCAGTGTGGGGCAGAGCCAGACTCGCTCAATCAAATCATGATAACACCATTCAGCCTCTCTGCACCTGCCTGCAGACTCCGACCACACAAGAGTCCCATCACAGCAACGACAACACTCCTGTGAGTTTGTGGTGTTTGGTGTGTGCTTGCCTCATCCACAATATCACAAATGAGTCCTAAAGGAGACGCTTGTAGGCAGAGACTTACATTGTGATTTCGTGTCACTAAGGAGAAGGTTGCATCCCCAGCAATGGCTACAGGTACAGTGCGTCTAGACTGCTTTTTTTTCTTTCAAATACATAAAATAGATAAATGCTTTGCCCTACACAGTGAGACAAAAGGGCACGCACATTAGAGAACACACACACACACACACACGCACACACAGCACTCAGACACCTTCAGAGCGTCTGTGGCTGGGCGGGCCGTAGGCGGCCAGAGAGATGGAGTGTTCCGCCGGTGAGCCAGCCAGCCCTGAACCCGGCACAGATCCAGAGCCAAGATGGAGGAGGAGGCAAGGTAGCACGGTGTTTACATTCTGCCCTTGCACGTCGTGATAACACTGTCTGCTGCGCGCACCGACAAGGCACTGGAAAAAAACACCTACGGTGCGGTGCGCATGTGAGGTGGCAGCGGCACAGGAAGCGCTGCGGCGACGCACACCAGCTGGTATGTTTTTGTAATGGAAGGAGATAAACACAGTCTGATGGGTACGCTGTGCAGCCCGCAAGAGAAGAGTTACATCCTCTCTGGGACGTTGTTTAGCAACTGCTGCCACAGTGAGAAAAAATAAATGAAAGAAGGAAAATGAATCGAGAATGGAGGGAAGGGAGGGATGAGGTAAAAGAAGAGAGGCCGCTGAGAACACAGTTCTGGGGTTTAGGGGTGTCTGTGCTGACGGAGGCTTTATGTCGCCGACGTTGGTGTGAGTCCATGTGTAGCCGCGTACAAAAAGGAGCGCTTCTGATGAATGAAAAGACGAAAGTGTACGAGAATGTTCCTGGGAAGACTAGCTGACCCTGGAGGACAGAGGCAGTACGGGGACATTCACATGTTGTCGCTCAGCAGAACCACCAAAGCATCTATCAATATCGGAGGTGCCAAACATTCAGAGCTGTGGCACCCTGTCAAAAAACTGGACAGAGCACAGAGTAACTATATAAAGCCAAAAAGTATTTTACTTAGTATAAATACTATTCAAGCCTTTAATTCTTTTAATGCACCTCGCAAAATACGTCTATCCACTAGCCAATGAATCGGAACTGAATTAAGGTGATCAGATGAAAACACACTTCTTCGTTGGTTCTTTTTAGAGAGCTGACCACGTGGACCCCCTACAGGCCGCTGGAGGAACTCCACCTCAGTGTTCTCGTTCCAGGGCTACACAAACAGACGCTGGCCACTGAATAACCGTCTGGAGGCCCCCCGCTGGGATGCCTGGTGTTATCCACATGGCATACTGAGTTAAAGACCCTCAGGGCAAAGCGGGCTCCATGGCGGGGGAGCCGACTGCCCGTAAAATGGCGATTTTCCTGCCAAGGACATGGCAGGGACGGCAGGACTGTGCCGGCGCTAAGGTCCCCAAACTGCAGGGAAATGAGGTTTGGGCGTGCGAGGAGCGTGAGACCTTGGCTGAGAATGGAGTGAGAGGGGCATAGAGAGCGAGAGAGAGAGAGACAGAGAGAGAGAGATGGAGGGAAAGAGAGAGAGAGGGAAAGAGAGAGAGGGGGGGAGAGACAGAGAGATGAGGGGAGTAGAGAGAGTGAGAGAAAGAGAGAGACACAGACAGTGTGAGAGCGAGAGAGAGAGAGAGAGAGAGAGAGAGCGAGAGAGAGAAAGCAAGAGAGAGAGCGAGAGATGGATAGAGAGAGAGATAGATGGGAGAGTCTCTTTAAAGATAATAGCCTTGAGAAACAAATGTAGGGCAGGGGTCCAAAATGTAAAAAAATGTAAAAACATGACCTCACTTTTTTTTGCAGGTTGTTTTCATGAGGCGCAATATATAACGCATATTAAAACATTTACAACCTAGGGCGGAGGGAGAAGTAGTCGAATAAACGTTAAATATCTCGACTGATGTAAAATCACAGAGCCGTGTGACTTCCACTCCCGTTCGCGTTAGAGAGCAGAGTGTGAGCGTCGAGGAACAGACCCTCCATGAGACAGGACGGGGGCCGTCACATCACCACTCAATAATTCATGCTGACGATGAATGAACGGAACGAGCGGCCAACAATCATGCAGTTGTAATGGTTTCCAGGCCCAACGCAGAGCGATGTCTTCACGGAAATACACCATGCCGCCGAAATATCGCTTCATACTTGAGGCCGGGCCGGTAACTCATTCACACCACCCCCCCCCGACGCCGACCGCGGAGGTTCGATTCCAACCTCGCTGCTCTACGCCGCTCGACCTCCCTCTCTCCTCGCTCCGCTCTCCTCCCTCTGACCTTCCCTGTCTCTCTTGTCTGGGACCACACAGCGCGAGAGAGAGAGAGAGAGAGAGAGAGAGAGAGAGAGAGAGAGAGAGAGAGAGAGAGACAGAGAGAGAGCGAGGTCTGAGCGTACTCTGCCGTCCGTCCCGTGTGGACCGCGCTGCGGAGACGTTGTCGATGGATCAGGGGGTTTACCCCGGACCAACAGGTCACACCGTCGATCAATACGTATCCAATACACAGCTCTGTCGAGTGAAAAGCGAAAGCCACACAGGAAGATAAAGAGCTGAGCTTGGGAGAAAGTTAGGAGCTGAACAGCAGCGTTACACTTAAACACTTTATATGTGACGGTAACCACGTTGGACATCAGGATGTCTGTTTAACTCCCCCGTCTTCTCCACGCCTCCACAGCGGCCCAGGAGATGGCTCTGTGGGACGCGGAGCGGTACCCTTCAGAGTAATTCCTCCTGATGTTCCAGTTAAACACACTCAGCAGACGGTAAGAGCCTGACCGTTTACAGGAGAGGTGAGGCTCTCAAATCGTTACCCTCCCACCCGCCCGGCCGTCCATCAGAGACGGTGAAGGCTGGCTCTAAACACTGGGGTCCACGATTAGCGCGAAGCCGGGCCCCCCGATGCCAGCCAATCAGAAGCCCAGACAGGGGCGGGGCCGCCGGGCACGGCACCAACAGGACAAAGACAGTAAAACTGAAAGACAAACGCAACACTGAATTATATATTCCGATTTTAATGTTGCAGCTATTTAACCACAGAGAAAATAAAGTTACAGTAGAATACACTTACATAAATTGGAAGTATAGCTCTCTCTCTCCCTCACTTTATGTATCTCTCTCTCTCTCTCTCTCTCTCTCTCTCTCTCTCTCACTTTCCGTATCTCTCGCTCTCTCTCTCGCTCTCACTCTGTCCATCTCTGCACAGGTCTCTCTGAGCGTGGTGGTCTCCCTCCCTGCCCCAGTAGCTCATGCTATCTCAGCATCTTGTTCTGTGTGTGTGTGTGTGTGTGTGTGTGTGCGTGTTTTTATAATCATGCAAGTGATAAGGGTTTGTGTGTCTCATCAGGCTTCTACAGAACCCTCTGCTGCTAATGATGCTATCATCCAAAGACCTCACAATGCATAGCTCAACACCTAATTATGTGTGTGGGTGTGTGTGTGTGTCTGTAGGTGGGTGGGTGTGTGTGTGGGTGTGTGAGTGTTTGCGAATGTGCCTTTGTGTGAGTGTGTCTGGGTCTTCGTGTTTTGTGTGCATTTGCATATTTTTATGTGTGTGTTTTTTTCTTTCTTGCTTGTGCACATGCCTGCGTGTGTGTGTGAGAGCCACTGTGTGTAGTGTGTGTGTGTGTGTGTGTGTGTGTGTGTGTGTGTGTGTGTGTGTGTGTGTGTGTGTGACTGTGTGTGTGTGTGTG
>JAOTIX010000024.1:1370741-1380861 GCA_027123715.1 Gaidropsarus macrophthalmus
AGAGAGAGAGAGAGAGAGAGAGAGAGAGAGAGAGAGAGAGAGAGAGAGAGAGAGAGAGAGAGAGAGAGCGAGAGCACCAAACGAGATTATCTAGGCTATATAATAGGCCTATATAATAGGACTATAGCTTGATAAAATCACAAACTGTCGTTCTCTTTTCGGTGATAGATTCCAGTTGCACAAAGCAAGCAAACCCTGTTTTTACAAACATAGAATGAATTTAATCTGATCAGAAAATTAAATAGGAGACAATTTTGTATATAGTATATGACTGTCCCTGTCTCTAATGCTGTATAGCCCACACCATTTTATTATTATTTTATTATTTTATTGAGCGAAGCATGAAACGTAATTTGGCAAAACATTATTTATTGATTACTTAATATATTTTAAAATATGCATTCAATTATAAGGCCTTATTTGTGTGATAAATATAGTAGCCTATAAAGGTATAAAGATATAACCTTGTCGATAGGAAAATCATTACAATTGTTAAGATTTAAAGTGGAACCTTTATTTCAAACGTGTGAACCTTTTTATATGTGACTCACAGCTCTAAAATTATATGATTTAATGTTCCATAACCCGTCTATTTAAATACAATTCTGTAAATGATTTCATGACCTTGAACTGCTTATGAGGATTGCAAACAATTTGGAAACGTCCACGGACTGGCCGTTCCTATTCTTTATAACATAAACACTGCTCCGTTGAGAGATTTGGGATCTGCTTTTTGTTTACAGTATCCAGACCTTGGATAATTAATGTTTCATAAATTGCTTTTTTAGATGCTCATGTAAATCCAGCCCTGCGTCTCCAAGAAACCCCATGTAGCAGACCATAATAGGTTTCGTCCTGTTGTGTTTCAAATCCATTACATTATGGTATGGCAGTTCTTATAGCTGTAGTTGCACGAACAACACACTGACTGATTTATATAGGTCTATTTATATCACTGATTTATATATTTATATAGATTCATAGACTACCATGTGGACCTGATGTTTGACTGCTTGTGATGATGATGCGTAAAGTTCAAATTGGAGAAACAAAACATAGGCGATCGTTGGCAATTAGACTAAAGGAGAACGGTAGTTTAGGAAAATATATTTAATAATTAAAACGTACAAGTTACACAAATAGGAATGCAAAACGGAAATGTGAGAGCTGATCGAGCTGACATTGAATTTTGTGTGCATCCCCTTCTTCCTCCAAGGCGGAGGTCCATGGAAGGGCAACGCATGAGAGCTGGGCCTACTGTCTTGTGGTTTTGGTAGAGGTCCTCGTCTACACTAGTTCTACTGCTCACTATCCAGCCTTAGGATATCGGCGTAGCCCATGGCCATGTCCATCAGCGGGAGTAGGCCTACAGGTTACAGAAGTCCGCCGTCCGCCGTTCGGAGAAGGTTCTGACCGTAGCACGACATCATCATCCGCAAGGTCTTCATGAGTCCAAAGATCCGTTTAGGACACGAGGGTCCTAAACGGCTCTTTGACCGGACCAAAACGGATCCAATATTCAATCCAAGATCTGGTGTGACGCTCTGCCATTCGCATTGAGTCCAAAATGTCCCAAAGAATGAAAATGTCCGCAAGCAACATAGTGCAGTCCAATATCTGCCGGAACGTCCCAGTCATTCGTCCTCCTGATGGATGTCCACGGGGGAGCTCGACGCGTCGGACTGGCGGTCCAGCTCCCGGGACCTCTCCTGCTCCGAGAGCTGCTCGCTGGACGGGATGGAGTTCTTCTTGGGTCGGCCCTTAGGCTTGGTGGGCGACTCTAATCCTCCCCCCTGCAGAACCTGCCGCACAAGAACAAGAAGCAATGAATCAATAATTTCTATTAGTTTACATATATTAACCAATTGTTATAACCAATTTTACCAATTATATGTATTCCATTAAAGTAAACTTTTACAGACAAATGCAAATGTAAGTTGTATATAGGCCTATATGAGAGTTGAACGTGGCCTAAAAATACAGTCAGCTTGATTATAAATACAAGTTCATTCATTTTCTATATAATTACGCAAACGTGATGTTATAATAAAGACGCCACTGAGCCACTGAGCTTCAATAAAGTTAATAGTGTCGTGTCAACTTACTATTTTCTTCCATTTCATTCTTCGGTTTTGGTACCAGGTCTTCACCTGCAGCTGACTGAGGCCCAGAGACTCGGCCAGGTCTATTCTGTGTGGGGGAAAAACAGTTACGGACGGCAATAGCCTGTCTGTATTCGAGGCATTTTCATGTTTCATTCTGAGGTGTGCGTAATACACCGAGCCTACCTATCCGGCGTGGAGAGATACTTCTGCTTCTCGAATCTTTTCTCCAGGCCCATCAGCTGGAGCTCCGTGAACACCGTCCTGCTGCGCCGACCCTTCTTGGTTTTACTGCCCTCGGAGCCTCCGTGGAGCTCCAGCTTACTGCGGAGGTGGAGGTCCAGCGGCAGGTGGTGGGACCCGGAGCCGAGCTGCAGGCCCGGAGGACCGGATAACAGCGGGGAGCCCAGGGGCCCCAAGGAGCAGGAGAGCGGGCTCATGGGGAACTTCAGCAGGCTGCTCTGCTCGGCCTTTAGGACTGTGCACCGAAAAAGAAACTTAGCTTACATTGTGTGGACTGTGGCTGTTGGTTATTTTCGGCTTTTCTAAATTGGGCTTTAGCAACAATATGCCATTGGGATAATTTAAGTTGCACCAGATCCGTTCTGTACCCAGAGGAACGAGTTGTGGTCTTGTTGTTATTTTTAATAATTATAACCACAATATTTTCCCTTTAACGTAGTTTTAGTTATTTTCAGCATAGTTTAGTTTAGAATGAGGATTTTCATATTTATATCAAGAAGGTCATTCATCCATCTGCTATTATTTCGAGATGATGATCAATGCAATATAAACAATGTTTATAATTCCTATCGATTGAGTTTCATTTGAAAATGGTTGATATGGCCATTCACTTATTTTATATTTCATGTTTTATATGGTATATATATATAATATATATGTTATATATATTATAGGCTATACTATATATATATTGTGTCTGTTTTATTTAAACTGTAAGCAACGATAGGACACATTCAACCAAATCCGCCCAGAGTATACCGTGGATATATTAGTTAGTTAATTATGTAAAGTATACATGTTCACTTGTGGTTGTTTAAAAGATTTTCTTATGGACCAACTGACAAAAGGTTTACAAAGTAGGCTAAACAAACTCAAATTACCCTTTGTTTGAAGTAAAAACAAATCAAATATTTATATTGTATAGGGCTACATCCGAGCAATTCAAATGTGTGGCCCTAGTCTGTGCTCTAGACCAGTGGTTCTCAAATGGGGATACGCGTACCCCTGGGTAGGCTAAATATCGTAGCCCTGGGTAGGCTAAATATAAAATATCTAAAATAATCTATAATAATTCTCACTAAATTGTGAGTATTTGCACCCTTTTAATGTTCATGTTTACACTGCCAAATAGAACGCATATAGCCTACATCATTTTCTTTTTTTTCTCCCCAATTTTTTTTCTTCCGCTGAAGGGGGTACTCTGAAAACATATTAGAGGGGATACACCGGTAGAACAGAGTTGAGAACCACTGCTCTGTGGTTCAGTAAAACATAAGACCTCTCACCCAGGTGGCTGTGGAAGGGCCGCGCCGACAGGAGCGCCTGGACGCCGAACCTGAGCAGCTCCCCGGCCGGGGGGGACACCTTGCGCTCCGGGTGGTCGCTCAGGATCTCCTCCATCATGAAACTCCTGTAGCGGTGCGACCGGTGGTCGGGGTGGGCTTCGGGTGGGTAATAATGGGCTCCCATATCCATGGGATGCTGCATTTTCGTGTATCGCCAGAAGAACCGTCAGCCCTCCTTTTCTTTTAACGCACTGCCTTTAACGCCAATCCGTGTCCTCCTGACTCACATCCCCTGGGCTCTCCTCGAGAAACTCAAAACATCCCCGCGCTGTGAAACAGAAGAAACCCAAACACGTCCGAAAGTCCAAAAGAAAAAAGACTGGTGCGTCCGTGGTCCTCCTCGTCTGTGAAGCTCAGCTCTGTGTCTGTGGGTTTAAACTTGCTGTTGTTGTTGCCGTGTGTTGCTCAAAGGCATCCCAAAGTGCGTTGTTTATTCCCAGTATATTGTGTGGAGAGAGCGCGTCCCCGTGGTCTGCCGTGGAGCGCGTCACCTGGCAGTGACTTTAGGGGTTGAGGGTTTTATGAGAGCGGACCTTAAGCTCCGCCCGACGCACAGGGAGCGTCTGGTTCCGTCTGCAGCCCGGACCAACAGGAGACGCATAGCCTTGTGCCTTCTGCTGCATTGCATATCTGTATCTCTTGGAGGATATTGGTTGGTTGCGTCTTAAAGTTTTTAAGTTTTTCATTCGTAAATTGTTTTTTTGTTATTGTAAGCCTACTGTAGCCTATTTCATCTTGTGTTTTCCACTGCGCTGAGCTGCTGCAACAAACAAATGTCCCCATACGGGAGATTAATACAGTTGTATCTAATCTAATCTAAATCTCACTCTCCGTGACTCTGAATGTACTCCTTTATTTACTCTTTAGTAAGATAGTAAGATAGATAGTAGCCTACTACGACTCTGACCTCCGAGGGTTGGATCATTAAATTGTGAGCAGCGAGATTTTTCTCTTTTATATTCTTTTTATATTTTCGAATTGGACTGCATATCACAATTTCTTGTTTGGATTTTTCTTACTAGTTTTCTTACTAATCGGACCAAGCTCATATCATAACTGAAATGTCAGATTAAACGCACTGATGTCCTTCAAGACAACTCTAAAAACAAAGGAATTACGGGTTGATGTCTACAATCTACCAAATCAAGTGATACAAAAATAATAGTAACATAGTGCATCATAATAGTAACATAGGCATATATAGGTCTAGTAATAACAGTAACACCAAATAGCCTACCAAATAATACGCGCTCACGTCTGTGGAATGACGCAAACCACAAATGACAAAGCTGATCCTAACGAGGGGCCACACACCGAACACCAGGCTGTTTATTGACCTTTACCTTTATATTCTTAATGTAAAAATAAATACATGAATTTGTTAATTGAAGGAAGTAAAACAAACCCATAGCTGACTGGATGCAGCACAAATGTATTTTGATGCCCAATGTCTCACAGTGCAAGAAAAAAGTGTTTTTTCTACCACGCCTATACCCTTCAGATTTAAGTAGTGTTCTGCTTCTTATCCGGTTTGCTTGAATTCCCATCATCAACATAAAATAACTTTCAAGAGCAACTGGCTCGTAAAGAGACACAATGAAATGTAAAAAACCCAGATGTTTAAAGGGTTAAAATATTCACAGGCTGCGGCCTGCATGATGTGCACACATAAAGGTTAATATTATTATTCCTCCTGAGTCCTACCAATACCTCTGAGTAGCTTATTTCCAATGGGCACAATGTTATACTGAGCGAGTTTCCATGTCTTCATTGTTGTGGAAAATGCATGTATGATCGTTAACACACTGTAATAATATAAACTATTAAAAATCCGTAAGATGAATCATTTGGATTCTGTTATAATAATTGTTATATACTGACCACATACAGAGCATAAAAAAAGCATAAAGTAACCATTAACCATTCAATCTACCATCCAAAGTCCTACATCAAAATGATGAATAAATCAGGTTTTATTGTTATAATTGGATTATCTCGTGTTCAAATTTGAAACCTTGTGAGAGCGGATGATGACCGAGTGGTCACGTGACCGCAGCGTCAGAAGACAACATGTCAGGTTGCTAACCTAGCTCGGAGGCTAGCTAGGCTAGCTGGCCGAACGATGTGGCTTACGACAAGTTTAGCTCACTATTGTGCCATACATTCATGTAATTGTGTAAACATGTGTAACGCCAATATGCTGGAGGAGTATTGGATGTATCCGTTCAAAAGCCGAAGATTAGAAATGGATTTGCAGTAGACGGATACGGTAGGTTAGGCCGACCATCAGCTGGTTCCCGTTATCGCTGTTTACTTAGCGGTCGTGTGCTAGCCCGTTAGCGTGCAGCATCAGCACCACTCCTACTACTCTGTGTTTGCAATGGCTTCATCTTTCGCAGTGGACTTTCTTTGCATGTTTTTATTCGAGATAACATAAGTAATGCGTCACTCTAATGAATCAAGATAATGTTGGAGAGTGTAAATACAGCGTGGAGTTTAATGGAATAAATCAGGGACATTGTACACACACCAGAGCCTGTGTGTTGTGTCTGGTTAAGTGTCCAACCCATACTTTAACCTGAAATACAAAGTTAAATACACGGCTGGCGTTTACATCCCAAACACAGAAGTAGTCAACATTTCAGTTACCACTGTGACGGTCACTGAAAATTACCTGCATGTCGAAAAAGAACAAAACACATATGAATCATGTACATGAATGATATCTGCCAGTGCACATGTCAAATGACTTGGCGGTGATGAGCTTGAATGTACTATGAATTGTATAAATCTCTTCATGAATAGTATGTATGGGTTTCCTTACAAAATAGCGACATTTAGTCTCGTCCAGCCTCCTGCTCATCCAGCAGAGGGCGCCATTTGTTAGACTAGCCACGCCACAATAGCTGGCCATCCCTTTATATGAATATATCATGTTTACATTTTTGGGTTGTTTTATTTTAAACATGTTTATCTACATATGGGGGTGTTTGTAGTTCGGAAATCACATGCACCTTTCTATTTTCATGTGGCTGTCCAAGGTTCTTATTGAGTTTGTTAGTTGTTGTACTTTACATTAGCCAAAGTACATCCAAACAACGTGTGAACAACACAAGTCCGTTTGTGAGATCTGGTGTCACCAAAGAGGAAGAAATCTAAATATCCGCAGAGTGCCATGTTGTCACTGAGGAATGCTTCTGTGAAAGCTAGCTCAGTGGAAACGGCTGCCACTTCCCACACTCCTCCTTCTGCCTTGCTGGCAGCCTCCGCCACCAGCATTCATGGCACACCTCTCACCCCGAGAGCCACCATGGAATCACAAACCCTTCTTTGACACTCAACTTACAGTCCTGAAAACTGTGAAGTAAGTGGATGAGCTTTTTAGTATCAGTATCAGGATGAGTTCAAAGGTGTATGACAACCTTCTCTAGATGTGTACACACAGGAGATCCTCATAACAGCCTGCTGTTATCTAAAGCATGTAGGCTGATTTTCAGGATGAATGATTATTGACTTTAATCCACCAGGACCAGGAGTACCGTACCTCTACCTGGTTCATAACAAGATGTATCTGAATCCACTCTGGAGAACAGCAACCGCTAGGACACATTCAACCAAATCCACCCAGACTATACCGTGGATATAGTAGTTGGTTAATTATGTAAAGTATACATGTTCACTTGGTGGCTTCAATGGTTTTCCTATGGACCAAATCACCAGTCCATTGTTGACCTGTAGCCCTGGTGTGTAAAGGGATCGTTTATAAGCCACGGTACCACAGGCGATCTGGTAGCGTTGTGTCACAGGACACTGATGATGCCCGTGTCAAATCACGTGTTTAAATCAAGGAGTCGTCCTCTTTTCTCCGCCCGCCGACAGGCTGTCGTGGGTACAGTGTCAGCGGTACCATCAATTATTAACCCCAGTGGTATGCTGCCACCTCCGCAGGCCACGATTGAAATCCCCAAATCCTTTCATGGGGAGGATCACGTTGCAAATGCACCGATCAACGATGCACCGACAGCATGCTAGCCCGGCGGCGTAGCCTACAACCAGCGATGCACCCAGCCTTCTCTAACGACCCCTCTCCTCATAAGGGTTTTAATTGGGTGCTGTGTTGGCGAGCGCGGGCGCCCCCTCGCCGGCCGCTTGTAACTCTGCACCCAAGGGTCCTCGGGTCCTCTCCTCCCCTGGCCACGCCCCTTCCCTTGATCCCAGCGGTGCGACAGTAAGCCTGACACATGATCTTGTGACACGCCAGCTCAGGTTGCACCCACACCACCCACCTGCTCACCCCACCTCCCCCAGGTCCTCACCGAGTCCCCACCCACGCCACCGCTGACGCGCGGGTCCCACTCACGCGGCACATTTCGTACCTCATCAGCGGAAACCTTTCACCTGTGGAGCCTTTCGATCTCTTGCTGCCTACGCCCCTGCCTCCACCGCCCCCTCTCCGCCCCCTCCCTGACTCATGTTTATCCCCACCTCAACAGTCCCTGCCATGGCAGCCGCTGTCGGAGTGCTGAGCGACCAGCCCTACTCGGCTAGTGGAGCCTGCTGCGGAGACGTCAACCCAGACATGGACTCAGGTACGGGGGGGGAAGGAACGGCTTGTGGGAGGCCGTGCCGTAGCCGGCACGGTGGTGGACTTCTGATGGTTCAACCTGATATGTGTGTATGTGGCTGGAGTTTGTCACGGGTAATAAAGCAACAGAAGGAGACAAACGAGATTGTTAGGGATGTGAGGGTAATGATGCATGTTATCTCCTGGCCTTAAATGGGCTCCACAGTTGTGGATTCTATTGACTTCTGCAATGTTAATGTTTGTTATTTTTGCTAAACCCATTATTCCTTTGGGGACGTCTATCCAGTTTGAGTTGTATTTACTGTAATTCCGTAAATCATTTCTGATAATCACTTGAGCACTCATTGATTGATGTTCATCATGATCATTGATGATCCATTTGACAAACTTCGAGGAGAATGGGTGATTATATATTCAGTTTAAATGTAAAATAATTCATCCATTGCCTCATTCGTCGATTGGTAACCCTAACCCTAACTCTTTAAATGACATTTATAAAAAAAACTTTAAAATACCACTGCCAAAGGCTGGTAATAATGAAATATACGCAATGTTTCATCCGTGCAACGTGAGCTGCAACGTAGCCAATCAAAACAACGTTCTCGGGATCATGAAATGTAATATATCTCCATTAGATAACTTGAAAGGAATTATACCATGAGTTATGGTGTTGAATCTTCCCCATGTCTTCGGTCATGTTCTCTCTCGCATTGTGGTGGAAGCTGACAGCGTGAGCGCCGGTACTGAAAGCATCCATCAGCCAACGCTATCAGTTCACCTCTTGGCTCCCTCTCACGGGCTTCCACCCTGCTGAAGTGCTGTGGGGGTTTTTGGTGAAAGACCGCCAGGTTCACAGGCTGGTTTCTGCGTCTGTGCATCGCTATGTGAGGCTGCCGGACCTCGTTGATATCGTGACGGATGTGTTCCTCGCTTCCTACATGTGCCTACACGGTCCACATTTATGGGCAGGTTGAACCGTGACGCACATCCGGAAAACTGATGGCCCGTCGGAGCGATCTCGTTTGTGATGTAATATACATCACAAGCGCTTGAGAAACGGTTTGAAATTGTAAATCCTTGAGAGATATTTGTTTGGCCGTCACATAAGTGCTCTCCGGGGTTACGTAAACCACTCACACGTTGTTGATGTCATGGAATAGCAGCGAGAGAGGAAACTTAATTGAGAGGTCTTGTCTGTGTGAAGGACGTGTAGTGGGCTCTGCAATCGGCCACACATGTGCCCTTCGGATCAGACAAAGGTCCCGTCGCAAGCCCTCGCGCTCCACGCTGTAGGTGTGTGAGTGTGTGTGTGTGCGTGTGTGAGCGTGAGTGTGCGTGTGAGTGTTTGTGAGTGTGTGCGTGTGTGAGTGTGTGAGTGTGCGTGTGAGTGTTTGTGAGTGTGTGTGCGTGCAAAGGTGCGGATTGTGGTATACAACACGCGCACAAGCACCCACCCCCGTCCGCCTCCCCGCGATGGCTTGGTTGTCATGACAACGCGTCAAATGGTCGCGGGGCGGGCCGAGCCGGCTCCCATTGGCCGTCCCCGAAGCGCCAGCGGCGGGGCTGTGAGTCACTGCCGGGGCAGCCGCGCGCGCGCCGCCGTCCAGTCTGCCCGTCCTCTCCTCTCCTCTCCTCCTCTCCGGCACGCACTCTGCTCGCTGCTCTCACTCTCTCCGTCTCTCACCCTCACACATACCAATCACACACACACACACGTACTCTCACTCCTGTGTGTGCTCTCACACACGCGTTCTCTCTCTCTCTCTCTCTCTCTCTCTCTCTCTCTCTCTCTCTCTCTCGCGCGCGCTCGCCCGGCGGTCGGGGCGACCTTGCGGGGATGCGTC
>JAOTIX010000024.1:1535607-1550846 GCA_027123715.1 Gaidropsarus macrophthalmus
CTGGTCCCGGGAACCGAACCTGCAACCCATCGAGCACAAGCCCGGCTCCCTAGCCATTAGGCCACGGCTGCCCCTCAGGGGACGCCGTGGGGGGAACCACCAGAGTCCTGGCTGCAGGTACATGAAGTACCGAGTAGCTGACAGTTCTCAAAGGCCGCTCTGTTATTTACATGAAGCAGGCGGTAGGACATGATGTCTCCCAGAAGGTTAACGCTAACCTTATGGGATTATGGTTAACAACGGACAAAACAACGGAGATGCGAGGGATGTGAGAGTATTGGAGAAAGAAGACTTCTGCTGTGGGACCTTGGAGTCTTCCAGTGAAGAAGACTTGAATTTCACAATCCCCATATTAGTTCTTCCAAAAAAACTCCATACTTCATGTCAATGCTGTCGGGGGAACATGAGTTGCATTTGTGTAGACAGGAGATATAAATCCAACTGCTGACCTTCTCTCAGCCATGGTGAACCTTGGCTCCATGCAGTGTCCTGATCTGGCTCCTCCGGGTTCTGCAAAACTATTTTTGGACAAGCACTCACTTGTTTGCGTATCCGGCACCATATGGCCACACGTGACAAACCTGATTGGCTGTGAAGTCAGTCTGAGGACTGTGATTGGTCCCCCAAAGCAACTGTCAATGTCTCTTCCTGTGTTGTCCGGTTCCTTCAACACCACCTTTGTTTGTCCTCCTCCAGATGAAGGACTCGTTGGTGCAGGAGCTGCAGCAGAAGGCGGAGGAGACAGAGCTGCTCCAGGTGGAGCTCCGCCTGCTGGAGACGGAGCGAGTCCGGCTGTCGCTGGTGGAGGAGAAGCTGCTGGACGTTCTGCAGCTCCTGCACCACCTCCGGGACCTGGTGAGTCGCCGGCCGGACGTCAATCCTTCAGGCTTTATTTGTGTTGGCGCTTCCACACAGCGAGGGACGAGGAAACACCGCTGGAGCCGCAGGCTGCTTCACAGGACAGAAACATCCGAGAGGGACACGTGCGGGAAGTTCAAATAGATCTCAAGAATCAAGCCAAAAAGCATTCACAGGACTCGATTAGGACGTCAAACTACAAAAGGTCCCCCAGATTTTGTCACCGCCTCCTTTTGCCACCATGCTATGTAAAATAACAACATTCAAATTCCACTTTGACCTCCGATTTGGCCTGTTGTCGAGGCGTTTGTCATAAAGAAACGGTCAAACTCCACCCAGATGGAGTACACAGTGCTACACTGCTTGTTTGCATGTCCCCATGTTTTTTAGTCCAAGATGTCCCTCCTCCTCCACTTCTCCAGAGCCCGCTCAGTAAAGTTGTGGGTTCAACTCCCGGTGTCTGGAGACATCCTTGAGCAAGGCACCTCTCCCCTACCTGCTCTTTTAATGAGTGGCTGAATCTAAAAAGATATCTATAACAATCGCTAGGGCGCTTTGGAGGTTAGTGACTAGTCCCTCATTTGGTGGCTGAGTGAATGGTTGTGTCTGTGTGGAGAGTTTAAGGACTTGTACTACACATGGTTTTGGTCGTCTTTGTGGGTTTTTCTGCTGGGTATTTTGATCTTATGCTAATTTCCCAGCTGTGTTCATTGTGTATTCTTTCAGAACGTGTCCCGGCGGTCGCTGGGTAAAATCTTGCTCAGCACTCTGGAGTCTTGTAGCGACCCACTGCACGGTTAGTGGTGAAATGTAATAAACTGTCACATCGTGCACACACACACGCACACACAAACAACACTCTCGCTCACCAATAAAATCAACGCAAAACTTGTTAAACCATGTATCGCAGAATTAACAATTACTCTGTGCGTCTTATGACAGTACCCCAACGTTGTAAAAAAAACTGCATTGGTTATTAAAGACCAAAATTGTCTTAGTAGACGCCTATTTTTAAACGTTGTAAAAGTCGTGCCATCTGGGCTGTCTGTGTTCTGCCTCAACAGGGAAGGCCCACCTTCTGGAGGTGCTGAACGCCTTGTACCACGAGCTGGCGGCCTGTGAGGTCCTCTCCGCCGGCAGCTCTCTGGAGCGCACGCCCAGCCAGCGCTCCGTGGAGGGGCTCGTCATCTCCTGCTGAACACCGGCGCCCCCTGCTGGGCCGTATGCGCTATGGCACTTATGTGCAGATGCAACTAAATTTAGCCTATGGCCTGGCTGAAACCGCTCGTCCACTGTACAGTACACCGTTTTCGGCGTTGAGCGTATGTGGTTCATTGTAAAACCTACTATTTTACTATAGCCTGCAATGCATTGTAGCCGGTTTCATATTCACATGATTACTGTGCCAATTCCTAGTGCCTGTGCCAATTCCTGTGCCTGACTATATTCCTGAATAGTCAACTGTATAGTGTTCCCGTTATGCGAACAATTTCAGACAGGGTGTAGGATACAAGCGCAGCTTCTCTTGAGGATCATGGACCAACTGGACCATTACAGCAGTAAAGGCTGAGGAATATTCGATGTAGATAGTCATATTCTATTAATTCATATGTATCTCGGGCATTAAAGCTCTGGAAAGGGAAATAACTTGTAGCTTATCACTCAGTTTTTACAGGTGATAAATTGCACTTACTTTTAACTTTGCATGTTCCAGCATAGTTTTATTTGCTGAGATTCGTCTCGATAGCATTTGTTTTTTATACGTGAAAATGGAATAAGCTTAAATATGGATGTAATATTTGTTGTATTGAACCTTTGTTTGTGTGGCTTCATAATGGGCTGAGCTAACCAGTATATTTTACAATAATTAATACCATTAAAGTGTCAACCTGTCTTCTTACCGCTTGCTTTTTTTAGATAAAGGGAACCAAATAGTTGATGAGAATGTGTTCATGAGTTACATTACGTTTATTATTTACATTCAGTCCAAAAGCATCATATCACATACATCAACATAGAACTGGACTGAAAAGATTAGTGAACTCATCTAACTTACAAATTCAACACAAAGTTAAATAGAAAATGGCAATGGAGTAACAAAGTTTCATAGATGCAAAAATATTCACAAGGTTGAGCGGGGAAAGCAAGGTCCAGGCGGGTGTGTGTGTGCGTGGGGAGGGGGCAGAGAACACCGTGCTCAACCCTAACGCGTGGAGGTCTAGAAATTGGCCGATACCCTCTCCATGTCCACGTTGACGTCCACAAAGCGCTTCTCGATCCTCTTGTGCAACTCGTCCAGAGAGGCCAGGACGAGGTCGTACAGCGCCTGCAGGGGGGGGGTCAGGGTGGAGGAGGTGAGTGCTAGTGACCACACAACAGGACGACGTCAGGCCAGAGGAGCAACGCCTCACGATACAGAACGTCATGCTGAACACAGACCCTCAGCGTTTACTTCAGATGCTAAGAGTATGCTAACTAATGATAATTTAGCTATACATGATAGTATAGATGATAATTTATACTAATAATTTATTTATCCCATCACTTTCCCTCATCTTCCGTTTATAGAATTTATATTTTTCCATATTTCTTATATTTTTTATAATGCACCTTGTACAGACACAGCACCTATAGAACAGCCACTTTATGAACATTGTTTTTTGTCTGAATGTATGCACCTTCATACCATGTCAAATTCCTCATTGGGGTAAAACCCTTCTTGGCAATAAATATTTTTCTGAATGTGATGCTAACTAATGAACTAAGAGTACGGGCTTCAGAGCAAGTGGACCAGCCGTACCTGAGCCTTCTCTGTGGTGTTGCCACACATGTCCCTCAGACTCTGCATCTTGGCCTTCAGCTGCTGGGTCTCCCAGGAGATCTCCTGGATCTGCTCCGCCATCTCCTCACGCTTCTGGTGCACCTGGTCACACTGCCTGCAGGGGGCGCCAGACACGGTTTGTATGCATGTTGGATCCTGTGGTGCACTCAGCCAATGAGATGTTGGTATCTAAACCAGTTTCATCAGTACCAAACAAAGACAAACCAAGTGAACACCATAATCTTTTGACAAAAACTTGCCGAACTGTATACCGCCACATATATTAAATACAAACAAAACCTTTTTAACATTGCACTATTAGAGGAGCCAGAGACTATAGAATTTCATTGCCAGTGACTGCTCTGTAATTACTGCGCATATGACAATAAAAGAATCTTGAATCTTAACGCACAAACCTGAGTGGAATCGCACACATTTTCATACATCGTCTGGTTGTTATGGGTGCTACATCACAGGTATAGGTGTGCAATAGTAATGACATAGTCGCATTATTGGCACAACTAAAAGCAGTAGTAGCACGGACCCCAGGATGTCCTGGACGTGGGTCTCGGAGCTCTCCTTGTGTTTTTGCCGGCGCATGTTCAGCTTGGAGGCCTTGTCCAGCTTGATGCCCAGAGCTCTCTTCATCTGGCCCTCCTCCGTGCCCAGGTTCCTCAGCTGCTTCTTCAGCTTCTCGTTCTGAGCAGACAGCTCCTGCAGCTGCACACACAGGCAAGCAGGCATACAAATACAGCATGAATACACACGCAAGCAGGCATACAAATACACACACACACACACGCGTCATTAAGAAGCAGGGGTGATCAAGGTAGACCCGGAACCCCAGACCCCCACTAGACCGCTGTACCTCCTCCTGGCGCTGCTTGCTGCTGTTGAGGGCGCTCTGCAGGTCCTGCAGCAGGCCGTACAGGAGCTGGATCTCGCCCTCGCTCTGGTCCACGCCTTGCACCGTGTTCTGGAGCTCCACCAGCCGCTCGTCAGCGTCCTTCTGTCTCCCACAACACCAACCAGGAGAGCATCAGTCGGCTCCACCTCGCCACTCACTGACTCTTACACGATTGAAAAGCACTGGCCTTGAGACGGCTGTTCCTGAAAAGTGCTACTATATACATCCTAGTAAACATTCAATAAATGGGATGAACTGGAATGAGTGTCCCTTTTAGGGCGTATTTCTTCATTGTTGAATGGACTGATTATAAGACGTCTTGTCAAAAGCATCAGCTGAATAAATAAAACCACTTGACTACGCCAGTGTGTGCACCAAGTATCCCAGTATACATTATATATTAATTAAACTATAAAATACTTCAGTATGACCGTGCCACCAAAGACCATGAATCTTCACAATACAAAGTGGTCCAGCCTTTTGTAAGAACATACGAACATGGGACTCCAGGACGTAGTCGGAGATACATGAGATGAGGTGCACCACCCAGACCAGAAGAGCCTGATCTCCTAGGGTTCGTCCAGACTCACGATGGAGCTCTTGATGACACGCAGGTTCTCCCTCATCTTCTCCATCTGGTTCTTCAGCTCCTCGGGAGACTCCACGATCTGGGAGCGGAGTTTCACCATGTCCTCCTTCATAGTGCTGATGTCCACCTTCGTCTTGGCCTGGGGTGAGGGGTGGTAATGGAATAAGAGACTGTTACAGCACAACCTTAGCACTGATAACTAGTCCGAAGAAGATAGCCAGCCAGTTGATCAGAGAAACCTAAAGTAGCTGGGGTAGATCCGGAGCGCACACTCACCACTTTCTGAGTCCGCTCAGCGATCTTGCTCTTCCACTCTGCGACGGCGTCGTTCATCACGTTCTGGCAGAAATCACAAACACTCGGTTACGGTTTCAGACATAGGTCCCAGGGTTGGATGCAGCGTTGGATGCGGACAGAGCGCGCCCCCACCCCCCTCCCCGCCTACCGCTTCCTGGTACTCGTGAGCGATGGAGGTCTGCAGCTCTGTGAGGGCGGCAGACAGCTCCTTGGCCTCCGCCTGCTGCTCTGGGGGGATGGTGCTGGGGGAGACAACACCCTGATGAGCCCAGTGAGCTACTCCTTCTACACTCAACACACAGCTGAACAAACCGAATCTAGACCCACATGGCATTTGTTGTAGTATACATCAAAAACGACATTCGCTTTTCGAGATGCTTTCATCAAGTGGCAAAAAGACAAATTACACCGTTGAACTTATAAAGTAAATACCTCTCTGTCCATCAACTCACCATGGAGGTCTGATGAGCCATCATTCACTATGTTCTGAACTAAGCTGATGATCGGCACATTTTCTGGGTCATCTTGACACTTACGTGAGAATGTCAATCTTCTTCTCCGCCTCCTTAATGCCTTTGGTGCAGCCTTGGAACTTATCCATGTCAGCTCTCTGTGGAAAAAAAAAACAACAATTATCCCCCAAAACACAATATCCGCAATCCACTAACACCAGAACCTATCACGGCCGAGGATTCACAGAGAAAGAGAGAAAGAGAGAGAAAGAGAGAGAAAGAGAAAGAGAGACCCGTGGTGGGAATGGTTTTAACAAAAACTCACAAATCTGGCCACATGCTCCAGGGACAGCTCCATCCTCAGTTTCCTGAAGTGGAGGAAGTTCATGATCCCGCTGAGAACCACCAGTGTCTTCTTGGCCTCTGGTGTAGGACACAGGCGACAGTAAAGACCTGCTCTCCAAACAATCCATCCACACATCCAGAGACACACGCTTGTTTCCGTGCACGTCTACTATGCGTTACTTACTCGGTGCCAGCAGGTCGTTCAGAGAGAAATCATAGATGAAGCACATGGGCAGGAACTGGCGCCTGGTGGGAAAACATGTACGGTTAGGTTAACAAATACACCAGGAGAACACAAATTCATCTTTAGGATCATCAGGTATCTTATGAGTGCTGCTGAACTCACATGCGCAGGTAGACCCTCATGATGGACGTTGTCACCTCATGAAAGGCCGGATACTGAATATTCTCCATGAGCGGAACCTGTTAGAGCAAAGGGTAACATACAGAGCTGAATTTCTTCATAGAGGGGTTCAAGAAGGGTTATTTAAATCAACAGGTGTGTTGCATTCGCGCGGACCAACGTACCATGAAGTGACACTCGGGTCTGACGCGACACAACACCTGCAGAATTCTCATGTATAACCTCTGCACCGACTCGGGCTGGAAGACGGACAAACCAGTGGGCTTGTTTACACATCATATATATATATATATATATATATATTAACCTTATATAATGTTATTCTGCAGTCATCATGTCACCGTGCTATTCACACACACACACTTAATAAACACGTTACCGCTTTTTGCACTACCTAAGCTTGCTTAGTGCTATAAACTTTAATGACGTCATGTCATAACTCGATTCGAATTGTATTAACCGTTCAGCTAAAGGAAATACTTTATTTAGTGAGTAACATAAACGTCTGATACCTTCGGTGAGGGCGTCAGGTCGACCTTAGAGAAATGTTTGGCCTCCTGCGCCGTTAACACCTCGGTCCGGTAAAAGTTGACGATCGCATCTGCTTTGTAAACGGGAAACGTGTTTTCTGTCATGTCGGCGGTGAGCTATTAAAAAAAGGATCAACTATTATCAGATGCGTTAAGTACACAGCTGAGAAAGTGACACAAGCCCTAATATTTTGAACGACGACAAAATTGGCGCCTTAAAAAATGGCGACTTCTCGGATCTGATTGGATTACTTGCCTTCTTCTGTGGTTGTTACGGGTAGGCTCTGATTGGATCGCTTGTCTTCTTCTGTGGTTATAACTGACATGTAAATGTAACAACCACCATCGCCCACATACCGTTCGTGCTTTTTACTCTGTTTGATAATAATCATGGATACAAATATATGCAATTAATAGTTCAAGCCCCGATTTAAAAACACTGACATTTATGTGTATTAAAGAATGAAATTCATATGAAACGTTTAGTAGCGTCACTCCGAAACACACGATGGCGCTATTGATATCAAATCATTGCCTAACCACAGAAAAAGAAGTAGACAATCACATGACATAATAGGGAAGTCACTAAAATCTGTTCACGTTTCTAACCACTAGCTTCTAAACAGTGTTTTATTCCTGTCACCTCACAACATTTGTGCAGAATTCTTTTAAATGCATGCCATATCTAGCTGGGTTATATACTGTCAGACCGATTGAGTCTTACGGATCCATGCGTTACACCGATCACCTGATGGTAGTTCATGTTTTGTATTTTTGACAATGGCAGTCAGCTGGGTAGAGAGGATCGCCTCGTTTCTCCGCAGTCCTTCTCGGTTCCTGTTCTCCACCACGGCGGAGGTGTTCTTGGTGGAGCTGCTGCGGGAGCACCGCGATGACAGGGTCACCTACGATGTGAAGGTGAACATCACAGCTGCACATCTTTAATGAACATGACCACTGTTGGATCCTCTTCACTCTGGAACGTATAGTCAAGTCTCCACATAATTATACGTGTGAAGAAACATTCTTGTATTGTTTAAAATATATGTTGTGCTTTATGTAGGGACTTCATTTGGAAACACAAACTCTCCATCATTAATTGTTTTCATCCAATGTTTCTAATTGTCTCCTGACGTAGCTCATCATGCTGTCTCCGCTATACGAGCACCCAACGCTGCTGTGCCCCTCCGCCTCCGTCGGAGAAGAGACCTCCCTGGAGCTCATGTCAGTGTTCTCTCACTGCCCTCCCAGGCACACAGAGTTCCGCTGTCAGCTCCTCCTCACCCTCACCACAGTGCTGGTCAGCACCGGCTGCGTCAGCACACATTCGCACGCCTCCCAGGACTTTCTGGATCTGCTCCTCCAGCTGGTCCAGGACACGTATTATGACCCCAACACGGACGGGCCGTCAGCGCCGCGGTCCGTACGAGCCAGCGCCTTCGAGTGTTTGCGCGAGCTGGACACCTGCTGCCCCGGCCTCCTCTCCCAGCACCTAGAGCTTCTGAACGGGCTGAGGCAGCAGGAAAACCCCAGGCACCACCAGGCCCTGAGTGGACTGTACGCCTTGGTGCTGAGGAACGGCGTGCATCTGCTCGCCCAGCAGCCCGGGGCGGGGCCGGACAGCCTGAAGGCGCTGCTGGGAGGGAACGTGGTGGTGGCGTGGGAGGTGGAACCTGACTCGGTCACGCTGGCGCACAGAGACTCTCCGCTGCCATCGGTGCTGGGGCCGATGGCGGTGCCGCCCACACTCCAGACCGGACCGGACTGTAAGGAACTGCGCTCCGTTCTGTCCTCTCTCCTGGAGGACTCCTACCTGCTCACGCCTCTGTCCCAGGCCGCGCTGCTCCATGGGCTGATAGAGGTTGTTGCCATGGTTTCTGGCGTCTCCCCAGCGATATTCAAGGCTCAACTGCTACGACTCCTAGGCACGAGCAAGGTACTGCGACTTAAAGTGGCTCCCGATATTGCCCGTCATCTGTCATCCCTCCTATGCTTTAGTGATGTCACAAGTCCAGATGGATCAGCCTACCAGCCCTACCGGTGGTCCATATCAGCTGGAAGGCTGACCTGTCCAGCATACATTCGCGGGTTCAGTCTCACTTATCAGACCATGACAGGATAGGTTTAGAAATTGCTGTTATGGCTAAACAACATATTTTAAAGGTGAAGCATGATCCCTCGTCTCTGTGGTCTCCTTGTGCAGGTGTGCTTGTTCCACTCCACCCTGCTGATGAAGGCGGCCTTCACCGACAGCCTGTTCAGCAGCGAGGATGAGGCCTTCCTCCTGAAGAGGCTGGTGGCTCTGTGCCAGCACCCCCAGATGACCACGGCCGCCAAGCTCTTCTACACCGACTGCCTGCTCCACTTCCCTGAGAACCGGCCCATAGGGGGCGCCGACGGGGAGGAGGCCCTGCCCGTGCTGCTGACCCCCAGGCTGGCCGCCACCCTGGTGCCCACCGTGTTCAACGACCCAGCCACCATGCTGGCCCGCCTCACCGTGGCCTCGCTCGTCTCCCTGGAAGAGGAGGAGCAGGATGTGAGAGGGGGAGCTGGAGGGGGGCTGGCCTACCTCTGGGACCACCTGATGCTCCTGCTGCACGTGGTGGAGCACGGGGGCGACCGGGGGGGCGTTGTGACCTTCTTCAGGGCGTCCTTCCTCTTCCTGTGCCACTTCAGCCACGTGGAGCGCTATGCCTCAGAGCTGCGGCGCCGGCTCTGCGGGCTCTACCTCCGCCACACCCGGCTGGCACCGCACATCCTCAACCTGGCCGACCGCGCCCAGGAGAGGCTCGTGGGTCGGGGATGGGCCGTGGCTCTGCTCAGGGACCTGCAGGGCGTGGTCACCGCGGCAGGGGACTCTGTGAGCGGCCTCGCCCTGCCGGACGTCCACTGGCACTTGCGGGTGCTGGCGCGTGTGGCGGAGGAAGGGCAGATCATCCAGGGCAGCACCGTGGACTTCCTGTTCGCTGTCACCTCCGCCACATCCCCTGCATCCTGGAACGAGGACTGGCGCCTGGGGAGCGACACGCTGGCCGTGTGTCGCCATCTGCTGGCTCACCCCGGCCAGGGAGCCCTGCTCTGCCCGCTGGCGGACGTCCTGCAGCACATGGCCTGTCACCACGGCGACACGGACATCCAGGACCACGCCCGCCTCTATTACACGCTGCTCACCACGCTGTCGCAGGAGAAGCTGGGCGGCGTGCTGGCCTGCGGCGCCACGCAGGAGGGCCGGCAGGACAAGACGCGCCCGCTGGCCTCCATCGTAGTGGAGAGCCAGGACCTGACCAGCGCTCTGACCATCCACCAGGCCCACACTCCCATCTTCCAGCTGGTGGCGGTGGACCACCTGGGTGGACCCCGACGCTCGTCAGACTCGTCCACAACAGGAGAAGACGACCCGGCAGGGGGTGACCCAGGAGTACCGGACACGGAGGTCCTGTCGTCCTACAGATCAGAGCTCCAACACTCTCGCTCCGCCTCTGAAATCTCCCTCTCCTATGAGCTGAGCTACGTGGACGCGTGCCCCACCGGCTTTGACCAGCTGTTCAGCATCCGCCTGCACTTTGAGTCATCCGACGCCCGCTACACCGAGCTGTCCGACGTCTGCGTGCCGCGCCTGTTCCGAGGCACGGCCACTTCTCCCTCGCCACCCCCAGCGGTGACACTTACCCTGAGGCCCCGGGCGCCGTACCCGGGAAAGCTCCGCTGCAGCGCCATCTTCACCACGCAGGACGAGTTCGCCTGGCACACGGCCCTGCCCAACGTCCACGTGACGTTCCATCAGCTGTTCAAGCCCCTCCCCGTCCCCCCATCCTGGGGTCCCCGCCTCCGGCTGAGGGCCTTCCAGCAGCTCTGGGACGAGTTCTGCTCCGGCGAGGAGGGAGAGGAAGGGGAGGAGAGAGAGGAGACATCGCCAGACTGCGCCAGCAGTCTGTTCTGCAGCCAGCTGGGAGAGGTGGAGCTGGAAGCCCTGGTGGAGAGGCATTTTGCCCCGTACCGCGTCGTGGATCCTGATGAGGCAGGGCACAAGGTGCTGCTCTTCCTCCCCCCTGGCTCCCACATGCTGCTAAAGATCTCCCCCCAGGAGGATGCGGTGCACTTCAGCCTGGCCACCGATAACTGGAGGCTCCTGCCTCACATCAACACCTTCCTGCGGACCATCACCGACTGGGATGCGGCAAACGGCGTCCACAGCTGACGCAGCAGGAAGGCCTTGTTTGTTTTTAACGATGCAGAACTTTTAACTTGATCACTGTGACCTTAAACATTTCATTTAAAACAAGGATGATTCTAAACAACCGACTGCACTTTGATTTACACAATAAAAGTGAGATATAAAATGCTGTTTGTTCAATTTGTTTTCGAAATTAAGAAGAAATGGCTATCTTTTTAAACACAATTTCTTTTTGACATCGGACTTTATTATTGACAATCATCACTCGGACACATTCCCACTGACCAGCATTCATGGAGAGGAAGATGATCAGCCGTGGAGCAAAATGTCTCTTTTGGAGATGTCATCGTTTTGTTAACGTTTTTTTGAAAACCATAAAATTGCTGTTATGTGAGTAGAATAAAATGTAGGAATAACTTGATAATGACGATATGATTTGGGCAGTTATTCCAACAGGCGGATCTTTAAGACAATGCTACGTGTACGAGACGGACATCCGGAGCTGCTGAAGTCTTGAGTACAGCTCCAAGACCGCGTAGGTATTGCACTCAAATGATTAAAACGCAAGGCGGCGTCCGTTCAGAACAACGGTCCTCCTTCGATGAGGTCACTTTCCGATCCCATCAAAGTTGGGCTCTATGCACGGGGGGAGGGCCGTCTGCCTGCTGATTAGCTTGTCCATGATGGCGATCTCCGCATCTTTCTTCTCCACGTGCTCCAGAGGGGTCCACGACATGTCATGCTGTAGTTTATAGCCGGCGACGAACAGATGAGGGCAGCTGGCTCCCCATTCCTTAGGGGCGAGGAGAGAGGAGGAATCAGGTGTAGCCTGCATCCTTCTGGACCAGACAGCATCTCATGTAGATCAGAAGACACACAGACCTTGTAACCGGCTGAGGCCTACCTGAGGGGATATGATGGAGAAATACTTCTGTCCAGACGGTCGCTGGTAGAGGTAATAAAAGTTGCCGGGCTTTTTCACGATGTTGCAGGCTGCGTGGTGGAGGTCCGCGTCCATCTTGGCATCTTCTAAAACCTTCAAAACAAAAGCACGCACAAGAAACTCATTTATCATCCCCTATTCATTAATCACATTAATCAGGAGGGTGCTTTCTGGATGGAGAACATGTAACATTCACAACATGCATTCTGGCACCAAATGCTTTAATTATACAACGTGAATATCAATTAACGCCATTTAAGTGACAGACACATCAGCAGGTCTGTAGGTTGTTTTTTTCCGACAGTCATTTCACACCACTGACTTGAACCGTTGACTCGGTTGAAATTTAGCCCCACCAGAAGTCCTACCTTTCTGGCCTGTTCCTGAAGGTATCTGATCTGGTCGGCGATGACGGTCAGCCTGTTGCAAGCATTTGCTTTGATGAAATCATCTCCCTTGAAAAGTCAGAGAGAGCCATATGATAACTAGATTTGCAAAGCTGAACAGCGGGTAATACGATCACTTACTGTTACTGGTATATGTAACTGGTATATTACCTTTTGCACTTGTGCTGCCAGAGAAACCAGGTCCGTGGGGTCTCCCAGTCGGTTGGTCTGGTAGGCGCTGACCAACTCCAAGCCACTGGGGGCGCTGCTGCTCTCTACCAGTGTCACTGCAAACAAGTCAGAGCAACAATCATTGATTACAAAACGCCCATTTACCCTTTTAAAACCAGTTTTAAACAATGCAACTGAAAATAACAGAACACAAACAGAAAATAAAGCTATGAGGCTAACAATCCTCCCCATACTGCATTTGTGAAGGTGTGCTATACACCCTGAACGGTAATATGCAGTACAAAGTGGGTGGTGATGGGGCCTCACTAATGTATGTAAACATGTATATAGGAGGGATCTGAGATTAGGGCCATGTTGCAATAGCAGCCCAATGCTCTGTGGATCACAACACGTGACTGTCATGTAACATACATGTAACATACATGTTCACGTGCTGAAATGCAGTTTGAGTGCATCTTCTGTCACTCAAAGAATAGAGATAAAATAGAGATGATTAAATCGCCATAAGATTTAGTAAATCATATGCCTCCATTCATGGCACTGACTTTAGGTGTATTTTTTCCCTGTATCCAGCCCTCTATCCAGCATTCAGCCCTCTGATGCAAGTTACACAACCCGCACATGTCTTCACAAAATAGATCCCCGTGTTCAACTTTATCGTTATTCATTTCGACTCAATTAAAGCCATTTTGTATATTATGTGTGCAGAATATCCTACTTGTCCGGTGTGTTTTTTAGGCGACCACTAAAGGTAAATATTGAACAACATCATCTCAACTCATTGAGACCTCCTGGTCTTACCTGTAGTCTTTTTGTCAGGCTGATTCGGGAGACTGACCGTCCTGTCCATTTTATCTTCTGTGATTTGTAGTAATATTGCACTAAACTAAAACACAAATCCGTCTGTCAACACAGATTGAGATCGAGTTAAAGCCAGTTGGTTGCACAACTCACACCGAGCAGAAGCACTGAAACGTAAGAGCGTGTCAGGAGACTCCGCCCCTAAATGACGCCTCGTTTTTGATTCGAGCAGATAGTCGTGAGACCCCGCCCATAAAAAGACAGATCGTTTCTGATTGGAGAAGATAGTCCAATGACAAACGTTTGCGTAAATATGTCAAAACGATACAGATGATTTATACAAAAGCCATTGAAACCTTGAAACGGAACCTCTTGGATAACTTATTTTTCTCTATTAATGACCGGTTTTCACTTTTGATAATAATTCAAAAAGGTGCTTTAAATAAGGCACAATAACGTGAATGAAATCATATTTGTTTCTATTTAGTTCTATACAGAACCTCAACTGCTTATTATTATATGATAAGATACATTGATACGCTTATATGATACAAACACATAAAAGAAAATAAGTTACATTTACAACCACAAGCATTTAATAATGGCACTTATTTACTAACGGTAATTGATGTATGTCATTGCAGATTAAATACACGAGAGGGCAGTGTTGCCTTTTGATTTGCTCTCATTGCTACAGCAACGCGACGTTTCCTACTTCTCAAATTAACCTTCTTCATCCTGCTCCGTTTCATTCGTCACAGCAAAAATGCGTCGGGTTAATGAACTTCAATGTTTAATAAATAACAATATGAACAATTATATCACATCATGAAAAAAGACAGTACAAGTACAAAATGGTATTGATTTAAAATACTTTCAGCGAACCCGGTGGCAGCAAGTGAGAATCTTAAGACAACACCAGACAGAAGATGGGCTCTAGTGGTCAGTGTGTGCCCTTTCCTCTCGCCAAAACAAGTCAAATGTTAACAATAGTCGACAGTTTAGGTCAGATGTGAAATATTAAATAGCTCCCTTTGTGCCGAGAACGAGGTGAAGGCTTTGGGTCGGTTTCATAGAAACGCATCGCATGCAACCATGTGCAAGCATAGTGTGTTTAACAGTGTGTGTGTGTTCGACACAGGCTTCGGGTCCACTCCGACGTGGCGCCCGCCATCATCATCAGGACTGCGTCCATGACTTGCGGCTGACCACGCACTCGCACGCCACGTTGATGCGTATGTGTCTCCACGCCACCAGGTTCCGGTAGGTGGTGAGCGCTCGCACGAAGGTGTGCGAGTTGGTGCAGTAGGAGTTCCAGTGGCGGGCGTCGATGCCCAGGCAGCTTGACACACCCGTCCCCCCGGCCCCGCCCCCGGCCCCCCGGTCCCCGCTGCCCAGACAGGAAGTCTCGAAGAAGTACTGCTTCTTGTTGACGTTGTTGACGTTGACGTTGGGCAGCACGGTGACCTCGTGCCCCGTGATGTCCGTGGCCCTGGTCTTGTTCACCACCCACACGCTGATGCTGTCGCACACCGAGAACACCCCGCGGTGCGGCCCCGTGCCCGCCTCCACACGCCGCG
>JAOTIX010000024.1:2457216-2467441 GCA_027123715.1 Gaidropsarus macrophthalmus
CCGCGGCGCCCCGGGCCCCGGGCGGGCGCGGCGCCCCCCCCCCCGCCCCCCGGGGCCGGCCCCGGCCCCCCCCCCCCCCCCCCCCCCCCCGCCCCCCCCCGCGCGCCGGGGAGCGAGGAGGCGGACAATAACTGCAGTTGTGTGCAGGAGAGGGGGGGAGGGGTGGAACATGAGGGCTCTGAGCCTTTGCGAGGGATTTGGTGTCTCTTTGAAAAGGAGCGTAGATCGTTTTATTTCAACACGGCGGCCTGGTTTATTTTTCATTGTTTATTTATTTTTTAACACAATGGTCCACGAACCATGTTTTACCTAAAATTGAATTTGCCATACAATTTAATGAAGGAAATCTGATTTCCCCATAAATGGTCAAATCAACAGCTCAAATTTAAAAAATAAATAAATGAAAAAAGGGAACCACGGGGTGCATGGCGTCTGCATGGCGGGATGCTGAACGGATGTTCTGTGCTGCCCTCTCTAGGGCCCGGGTGGCGACGAGAACGGGCCCGCCTCCAAGGTGCAGAAGAACTTCATCTGTGATCACTGTTACGGGGCCTTCAGGAGCGGCTACCACCTGAAGAGACACATACTGATCCACACAGGTACGCCCCGCCGCCCCCTGCTGCCTCAGACATTTGTCAACGAGTGCCGCCATTACGGCGCCTTTGTTAGACCACCCCTGACGGCCGGCCGCACCCCCGCCTGCACCTGAGCGAGCCCGGACCGCACTAAGGTTCTGTTGGGCCCGCTGACTGACGGCTTGCTTGGCTAGCAGCGTTTTGCCTCACAGCTGATTGGTGGTGTCTGTGGGGACCTCTTACTAAAACTGGTGCTCTTCGGTTTAGGGGAGAAGCCGTATGCTTGTGCCGTGTGTGACATGAGGTTTATTCAGCGTTACCACCTGGAGAGACACAGCCTCATTCACACGGGTATGCGTCTCCTAACAGTACCCATGTTACATAAGTCCACACTGCATCTGTGGTCCTCCACTCGTACCAGTGGGACAGCAAAAGGTTCTCAGGGTGGATTTTGTCTGTGGACAGTAATTTCCAACAAAGCAAATGGAAAAATAGTATCCTTAATGTAAAGGAAAGGAGGGTTTTGTTTTGTTGCGCTGGTCTCCCTAACTCCCAGAGCTGCTGATCATAATACTAAATAAGGTCACTTAAAGACGCACGGAGCGAGGACCGACTGGTTAAGTATGGTCTGGTTGAGGGATATCAATGCATGGACATCAAAGGACTACCCATCTGACAGCCGGTAGGCCCAGGGTTCCCTGCTAGGCCTGCCATTGTAGAATGAAGAACTTATGTCACGTTTCAAGGGCAGGAATTGCGGTAAGTTAATGTTCAACCCCAGAGTTAAAAGCACATGGCATCGCCGTGTGGACATCCCTAATTCGCATTTAATTTGAGTTGATCCCTTTGATTGTTTTTCAATATCCATTTAATTTCCCAGATACGTTCATGTAGGACATTGTACTTTATGTGCTGATGGCAATTCATTACTCGTGAAGCAATTTCCTTAGTTTGGCCCAATTTGAGTATGATTGCATCAGGTTGACTAGCTACTAATTGTATGCTCTGTGTGTGTAGGGGTGAAGCCGTACGCTTGTTCCATGTGTGACATGCGGTTTTTCCAGCGTTACCACCTGGAGAGACACAGCCAAACTCATACTGGTATGCGTCCCTTAACCGTACCTCTCCCAATCATGACGCATTGACTGTCTGTTACATCAAAATAGGTTGATGCATATATATTTGTGTATATGTATATATACAGTCAAACTAATCGCAATTCATAAACAAGATACCTTGTTGTTAACAATGGAACCAAATATAACCAACCAAACAAGCAAGAAAAAAAGCAGTTTTACCAATATTCAATATAGAATAGTCCTTTGATGTCCAAGACTATTTGCCATTTTTCTTTTGTACTCTTGTCCCCTGTGTTCAGTTTGATACTTTATAATGTTAACATGTATTAAAAAAAAAAGCGTAAAGCGGTGATCAGACCGGAAGCCCTGTCATCATTCTGTGCCCCAGCTAGCTAGCTATGATGCCTCTGCTCTGCTCTGACAGTAATCACAGCATGGTGATGCTGCTCGGTGCAGCTTTTCAGATGCCATGAGCCTGATCCCTAGTGTTCCGGCCTTTAAGGGATGGACGCTAGCTACTCCTTGACCCCTTCGTATTGTTTTTACATTTCTATTCACCCTCGGTTTGACTCGTTCCAACCGAATGGAGTCCCTGTAACGAGCCCCTGATAGGACCGGTGCATAACACCAACCCCCGCAGTGCTATCTGGAACATGTCTGGTGTGACTGATGAGGCTGTACACACTGCTCCCCGCTAACGTGTTGATGCTCTGTGTGTGTAGGGGTGAAGCCGTACGCTTGTTCCATGTGTGACATGCGGTTCTTCCAGCGTTACCATCTGGCCAGACACAGCCTCATTCATACTGGTATGCGTTTGCTCACCCGGCCCTCTAGATAACTTCTCTTGCCTCATCTTTAGTGGAGTTAGAACTTGGAAGGCGCTGTTGTTGCCACCTCCAAACGATTACTCGACAATGGTGTTCGGAGGATCTAGTCTAATTCCTGGAGCGGAGACGTAACCGGCAGCTCCCCAAATGGGTGACTCCGGGTTCTGAGCACAAGCACACTTGGGCTCAGTTCTCTGAGGGGCGGGGCCGAGCTTAGGTTAGCGGCCTTTCGTCTGCGGCCATCGCACACGTACCGAGAGGCTTCAGAAGAGGCTGGAGTGTGCGCCCTGCTCGCTGAAGAGCCGTGTGTTGTGTGTTGTTGAAGGTCTGCTCTTTAACGGTCTGATCCTCCCATGTGCGTAGGGGTGAAGCCGTACGCATGCACCATGTGTGACATGAGGTTTTTCCAACGCTACCACTTGGCCAGACACAGCCTCACTCACACGGGTAGGGCATTCCTAACTACACCAGCGCCCAAACTCCCAGTGCTCCCAGTTTAGCAAACATCCATATCTTACTGTCAGACTTGTACTCGTTAGAATTAAACTCATGATAGGAGATCCAAAACATGTTGCCCTGTAATTTTTCTTGCTCTTTGGTAGTTATTTCCTGCATCTGTTGCAGAGGAAGGGGCTGAATATACATTTAGTGAGGGATACAACTGCAGAAATATTGTCAATGTTGTAATGACCCAGTTTCTGTTCCATCCGTGTCATTTGAATTGCGAGTGACGTTTGTTCTCTGCCTGTACTGTCGGCGTCTGGTACGCCTTTATGAATGGGTGAGGCCCGTTCACCGCCAGCCTTTATAAGTTGTTACTCCCATGTGTGCAGGGGTGAAGCCATATGCTTGCTCCATGTGTGACAGGAGGTTTTTCCAGAGATACCACCTGGCAAGACACACCCTCAAACACACGGGTACGCGTCTTCCCTTATCCCTCTCACTCCATACAGGGATAGAGACCACACCCCTCTGTATGGGCGTGGCCTACCTGTGAAGGGACTTAGCAGCAGGGAGCATGTCCATTCAGTGTACAGCGCCAGCGTCTTTACCTATTGATTATGTTTCAACATGGCTATCTATCTGGAGTGCCGTTACGGTGGACCTCATTTCACATCCTTGTTATGGCTTCTAGGATTGGTAGCATGGCATCGTGTTTGTCTTTTGTCTTGTGTCTGTAAAACATGGGAAGTAGTTGTGATGCACAGAAAAAGGTCCCTGTTCAGTAAACATAATAATCCGTATGATGCTAACTTTGTCATTGTGATTGTTGTAAACGTAGCTCCTGAGCAGATTCTAAAGTGTGGTACTGTATGCGTTTAGGGGTGAAGCCGTACGCTTGTTCCATGTGTGACATGAGATTCTTCCAGCGTTACCATTTGGCGAGACACAGCCTCACTCATACTGGTATGCTTGTATTATTTGTCTTCCCTCTACTGTAAACCCCTATTTTTACAATGCTTTATTTTGCTCTCCTAATGATAAAATTGTTTAACAAGTGAATACTATAAGCTCCTCATAATGCAATCAAAAAGTAATCAATTAAAAAGGCTTTGTTGGAAACTGTCCACCTAAAAGGGCCCTGATATCCTTTTGCCAAAACGTGCTTTTCTGCTGAATATTGTCTTGCAACATTTGCATGTGTAGTCCCTATGTTATCCTTATTTACACGTATCAATCCAAAGCGCATTACACAAAAAGTATTGCCATTTTGGACATCAAATGCCATGTAGAGTTCATAACTGGAGGTTACCATTTTTGGTGTAAGTACATTAAACAGTGACTATATATTTCCAAAGGTTTGGTTCATTGTACACTTTCCCTAGTGCTATACATTTAATCTATTTAATGTTTTGATGTCTTAAGTATCCGTACTTTTGAGTGTAATGAGCTTTATAATGGATTATGTGTAAAATTACAATTATCAAGATCCTGATTTAATTGTTTCATTGACATTTAATTGAACGTGCAACTGAAACTTTCATATTTTATAAGTGTCAATGTCTTATCTTCATATTTAAGCATGTAAATTATAATATGGATAATATGTTTTGTGCTTTGTCTAGGAGTGAAGCCATACGCATGCACCATGTGTGACATGAGATTTATCCAACGCTACCAGCTGGAGAGACACAGTCTGACTCATACCGGTACGTCCTTCCTCATTAACCATTGAGATTTTTAGCCCTCTCTTGGGTTGTGCATGATACCAATATTGACTCTTCTATGGCTGCATCAAACTCGAGTTTGTACTGCTACCTATTTATGTACTTGATCAATACTTCCTGATCAAGCTGCATCTGCAGTAAGCTCCGCAAGTACAGAGACAGCTTTTATACATTGAACTTTGAATTGGAATGTCACTTACGAGCTGTGGAAATACACATTGTTTGACTGTGGTTGACCATGTCAAGACACCAAAATTGTAAAGATGTAGTAAGTATACATAAATGGTAATGTACATTTTCGTGTCTGCAAAATACAGTCTTGACAATCTATTCAGTGGAGACTGTTGAGTTTCCCCTGCATCTGTATTGAGGCAAAATTGCCAAAATGTCCACATTTTTATGTTGTCATTCTGAAAATCAGGTATTTGCATTGTGGCAGGTTTATTTAAATAGTTTACAATAATATATACAGCTCACACAGGCCTTCGTAGAACCCACTAATGATAAAATAGGTAAAACAGTGGGACAACATTATTTAATACATTGTATGAGAGTTCCTATTCAGGCCACCAAAACAGTTGTCTCCATGAAGAGGCTCCCATCGATCAGATTAATTTTATGTTTTTAACTTACTGGTTCAACGGTTTTTTATAAAGAAATTAAATATGGGTAAATCCTTTTCAGAATTGCAAAAAACAAAACTCTTTAATGAAATGTAACTGAAAGAACCAATGCAACTAAATATTGATATAACATAACCTTGAGGTATAATGCCAGAGCAGGGACCCTGTGCAGAAGTTAAAATAATGCTGTCAACTACTTTTGGAGTTCACTGTCGTTCAGTCAGGTTCAAATTGTTCCTTGCCCTAATCAGAATTTTGGCTTGCTTTCCATTCAACCTTGTGCATAGTCCGTTTAATAAAATCAATGCTATAGTTATGCTATTGTACAAAGGGCAATGTTTCTACAATGACAATAAATGTAATGACATGCTTAACTCAGACAGCGAGACGGCACCACCCCCATCTCAAAGCATGTCAAGCTTTCTGTTTTACAGATGTTTACCAACTGCCTAAAATTGTCTTACCTTTTGTTATCAGCGTGAAAAACTATCAACATTTCCCCTTAAAAAAAATGCCCAAGTAGCATCATTTATGGAATATATAAAAGCTAAGGTAGTTCAATGCTCAAACCCATTTGGAATCTGCTCATAAGGGATATATACGGATTTGGCCCATCATTGTCCAGCTTTTTGCAGGTTGTAAATTACTAGATTATTTTTCTCTCCAAACATGTTGTCTCCATTGTCCCCCACACATTGTCAATTTGAACATTGGCCCTTTATCCCAATTACAATTTCTTTTGATAATTTTGTATTTTCATGAACATTTTGACCGGTCCAATTGGAAAGCGGGTGTATAATTTGACACACTGGAATATTCTGTTGGAAGCGCTGATGAGAGCAACCAGACTTTACTAAACCTTTTGGGTTAGTAACGTTAAACCGATCATTTTTGGCAGTTGAATTTCCCTTTGTAATGCTAAAGTTGGTACTCTGTGTGTGTAGGGGTGAAGCCGTACGCTTGCACCATGTGTGACAAGAGGTTTTTTCAGCGCTACCACCTGGCGAGACACAGCCTCACTCATATGGGTATGCGCCTGTCTGACACCAAGCCGCCCGTCTACGAGGCTTCTTCATAAATGTGCTTGATTTGGATTTTAGCCTCTTTCATGTACAATTGGTAATGATTTAGACTCCTAGTCATGATTGCCACTAGATGACATCATCAGCTCATGTGATGTGTTATTTAAGTGGATTTAAATTCCCTATTTCATTATTCTGAGACGAGCATCGTAAAAGCTGTTCTTCCCCTCTTAAGTTATTTCAGGGTGAGACATTGGTTATTAACCACCTATAGCGATTTAGATCATATTTAAAGACGACATAAAAGTTGTAAGATTAAAACAGGTGTGTGTATCCACACACCATTTTCCTGTCCTGCTAGCCTTAAAAGTAACACACGCTGCTCTGGTCGTTTAGGTGTGAAACCTTACGCTTGCACCATGTGTGACATGAGGTTTTTTCAGCGTTACCACCTGGCAAGACACAGCGTCATTCATTCGGGTATGGGTCCGTGCACCGTGCCCACGACATCTAGTGTCGCAAAGGATTGTGGGATTTGATTTAATTGCCTATGTTTTAACAACAGGCTCTTGTCTTAGGAGTTAAGTCCGAATATACAATCCTTGTTTATTTGAGATTTGCCATCACAAATAAATGCGGCAGAATGGCCTCACCAGCACAGGATCACATGGTTAAAGCCATCGAGTTTTATTGTTTTTGCATGAAATTGGCGTGTGTGGTTAATAACCAATAGAAATGAATTAAAACAATGAGTGGGTTCTGTGAGGCCCAGTAATGTAACACTGCCACTTTGCGTTTAGGTGTGAAACCTTACGCATGCACCATGTGCGACAAGAGGTTTTTTCAGCGCTACCATCTGGCGAGACACAGCCTCACTCATATGGGTATGCACTTGCCCACCTCAACCTTTGAGATCTGTGTGTAATTAAACCTGTGAACACGAGGTCAAGTTAGGCTAGTTTGAGGGTCTTACGATGACCCGTAGAATGGTTTTATTGGATTGAAAATGATTGAACCTCTACATTTTGGCCCATCTGCACTATCAAAGTTATGTCATCTGTAAACAAAAACAACAGCGACATCATCAGCTCATGTGATGTGTTTTTAGTTGTGGACTAAAGTAATGAACCCTTAAGGCCATCCTTTTTTCATGGGAATTTGGCACAGTTCAAACAAATATTTAAAATCTACCCGGGCAACACCCTCATAATTCTTATTAAACTGATGACCAAAGCGGTTAACAACCCATCAATTACCAATAGATGTCCGCTACATTTGACATTGATGGATTGTGAAACGGGATCGGTTGGGCAGGCTGACAATAATGCATTGCTGCTCTACGTTTAGGTGTGAAACCTTACGCTTGCACCATGTGTGACATGAGGTTTGTTCACCGTTACCACCTGACCAGACACAGCCTCACCCACTCGGGTATGCGTCCGTGCACCCTGGCAATTTCACAGCGTTTTTGCGCAATTCCTGAGGGAGGTTTGTGTGAATGCAACATCTAAATCAGTTTTATCCCTGTTGGTTGGCACAATTTGATAAGCTAAAAAGGTTGTAAAAAATGGCCCTTGTTACTAATGGGCATTTGCCTGTTTTCATAATGGTGCTATGTAACTGCAGTACCACAATATTTGTATTGATTTGTAGACATTATTAATATTGTTGATTTTTTTTGTAGAATAGATTGACTTATTTGAAGGATTATGAAGGGATAATATGGGCATGGACCTTTTTTAATGTAGTTTTGATCTCTGCATCTGCCTGCATAGGAATTGTCCACATTCTTTGGAGATTTTGGTGGCCTTTTGGGTCAGCAATCTTGGCAAGATGTCCGGCCTTTGGCAGAAATAGCCTGAAAATTTTAAATTGATGTTTGTGCGTGAGATAGAATAGTCAACGATATTTTACCGTGCCCCTTAGTTTATCATGCATATCTTTTGTACTGCTAAAGTTGGTACCCTGTGTGCGTAGGAGTGAAGCCGTACGCTTGCACCATGTGTGACAAGAGGTTTTTTCAGCGCTACCACCTGGCGAGACACAGCATCACTCATATGGGTATGCGCCTGATGATTATACCCAGCTGCACATAGGATGCTTCATCACACATGAGCTTGACTTGGTTAAATACTGTTCATGTTTCAATAGTGGATTTCTGATTTAAAAAGTATTAATATGAGGCAGGCATTGTCACTGCTCTTGCTCACCTGTTAATTTGAAGAGTTCCATGTCCTTTTACCTTAGACGGCATATTTGGAGTTTTATTAAGTAACATGTTTTTTTTAAAACAAATTTGTGAGCCAGCTTTAAAATTAACATGATGCTCTGGTCGTTTAGGTGTGAAACCTTACGCTTGCACCATGTGTGACAAGAGGTTTTTTCAGCGCTACCACCTGGCGAGACACAGCCGAACTCATATGGGTATGCGTCTGCCGATCATACCCAGTCATAGGGCTAGAATGCTGCATCAAATGATATGCCCCTTCACTATGATATACGATCAGAGAAACTGAATACCTCAATCTCACAGAATCTCTGTCTAGTCGCCTTGGGCCAACCATTTAGACCTAAGCTGGCCATAGGAAGGAGAGGCAATATGTTGTTTCACCTGGCACAGTACAGCACCACACATATCTGTATATCAATATGGTGTAATATAGTGACCTGTCCACAACCAAATAGTGGATCAAAGTTTACAAATGGAATCCCTTTTATATACGTTTTTTGTGGACCTTTTGTCAATTGCCTAAGTTGTACACATTAACATTGCGTCCTTAACAGTTTATCATACAGATTAGACCTGTATGTTGGTAATCGTTTCATGGATCAATTGTAAGTGATCACATTTGTATTTCTAGAGAGTCGACACCTCATACTTTTAGGGAACAATTTCTCACCACACCTTTGCTCTGGTTCTCATTTAAAGTTACTCAAAGAACAACATGTATCCCCTAGAGTCTCTCATAACATTTCATAATTTCCAATATAACTCAAATGATGTAAAATTTCGTGTACATAGTTGTTTAACAACTGCCTAAAATTGTCTTATCTTTTGTGATCAGCATGGAAATGACTGTTTCCCCTCCATAGATTTGCAGTTCTTATAGATCCTACATACGATCATATCGCTCACAATTAAAATTCACCAAAATTTGTTTGATTTTCAAAACCAGTCTGAATATTTGCAAAAGAAATTATAATTTGGTTTGATGTTTCGTGCAGCATTTGATGGGTTTGATGATGGTAATGACTAGCAACATCTGTTCTCTAACCAAGCTCACTGCGCATCGTCAGAGTTTGGGCTGTATTACTAAAATATTAGGTCTCATTCAAAGAGCTTCTATTTCGTTCATGCATTGGAATAGCCGATGGTCAGCAGCGCTGCTGAGCACAACCAGACTTTACTAAACCTTTTGGATTAGTGAAGTTTAACTGATCATTTTTGGCAGTTGAATTTCTTTTTGTAATGCTAAAGTTGGTGCTTTGTCTGTATAGGAGTGAAGCCGTACGCTTGCACCATGTGTGACAAGAGGTTTTTTCAGCGCTACCACCTGGCGAGACACAGCCTCACTCATATGGGTATGCGTCTGACCATAATACCCAAATAGCATATATTTTTCCTTGACATTTAAATTACTGTGTTAATTGACTTATAGTAAGTATTGTATTGCACAGAGTTGTTTAAGTGGACCTAAGACTTCTCTGTAATCTGAGACAAGTCAAAGGCTGATATTCAGCGTCATAGTTTAGCCAGTATTTCAAAACAAAATGCTGCCAGTATACTTGCCCCATTTCAGTCAATCGTATTGCCCTTTTATCTCCCTCAAATACAAGGACTGTTGGCTAAAAGATTCAAAGATTCAAAGCAATCAATATGAATAGGGTCCAAAACATTTCAGACCAGTGGTTTTGCATAAAGTTTTATGAA
>JAOTIX010000024.1:2926371-2936371 GCA_027123715.1 Gaidropsarus macrophthalmus
CAAGACGAAAGAATTTCATTGCCAGTGACTGCTCTGTAATTGCTGTGCATATGACAATAAAATAATCTTGAATCTTGAAACAGTATTATGTAGTTTCTTGCGTCTTAACTAGGTTCGGTGATAAAGGGGGATAAATAAATACATACAATTAGTAGGCTATTCTTTTCTGTGTCATCCATTCATGATATCAGGTCGCCTTTCATTTATTTTGAAACCACACATTTGTAATCAATATTAAGGAGCATAAAAAGACACTTCAACTCATTTGGAAAAAGGAAGCTTGTGTTTTTAAAATAACATTTAATAACAATTAACATAATGAATTCAATTTCTGTATTCCATCAATTGACATACAAAAAACGGGTGATCCAAACACCCTTAACGTAAGCCAGCTGTGGTCAAATGAATCTGACCTGATAATAAAGAATAATGGTCTAAAGGGTTCCCTGAGACCATCATTCCTAAAGACTGTTTTCAAAGTGACACATTTATGGGAGATGTTATAGGTGGTTTTTTGCAACATTGCTAGTTATTTTGTTAATCTTTATCTTACACATCTCATTTAAAAAATAACAGTCAACTGAACGAAACCCAATTGCAACTTGATTAGTTCAAACTAAAGCAGGCAGGTGATACAATGGCAATAGCATTTTATTTCTTGTAATAAATCACAATCTGTTTTTGAAATCACACATTCAAATCCAGTTTGTTTTTGACCTTTCAAAAGGTTTTAGTTTGTGATGTCCCTTCTCTGCCTGACTACGACTAAAGTCATCCTGCTGTGTGTGAGCCGGGGCCAAGCTCCGCCCAGGGGCCCCAAGCTCCGCCCAGGGGGACCAAGCTCCGCCCAGGAGCGCTACTCCTCCTGCATGGCGAGGAGCTCCTCCTCCCAGGTGTGCTGGTTGACCATCAAGTCCTCCTCCTGCTTCATGGAGCTTAGCAGGTACTTGATGCTGGCCTTCACGCTGGTCTTCACGCCCGCCCCCACAGCGTAGCCCGCCAGGCCCGCCGCACCCCCTGTAGCCGCCATCAGAGCGTCTGTGCCCAGGTCCACGGCACCCAGCACGGCCCTCTCCCTGGCCGTATCGGAGCAGTTGAGGGAGGCGTAGTACACGGCCGTGCCCAGGCTGTACAGGGTGCCCACGGCGGGGATCCACTCCACCACGCTGAACACGCTCTGCTCCCTTCTGTCGGTGCAGGCCGCCGCGCCGGGGCTCCGCCTCCACCGCCGCCCGGCCGCCCAGAACAGCGCGTCCTTCCCCGCCCCGCAGGCACGGATCCAGCACTCGGACCCCGGGGCCTCGGCCGGCACAGCGCGGCTGCCCTTCTTCAGCACCGCCTGGTACTTGCTGGGGCCCGGCCTGGGGGGGCCGCCGCGGGTCACCCCTGCGCAGTGGAGCCCCAGGCTCTCACAGGCCCTGAGCGCCTCCTCCAGACCCTCCCCCGCTCCCTCCACAGTCTTCCCCAGCAGCAGGGTCCCATTGACTTGAGCCCAGCCCCCACAGGGCTCCCAGGGCTTCTCCCTGCCGGAGGTCCCCTGGGCGCTCTTCCCCTCTCCGGCCAGCTGCTGGATGTTGAACATCACCGCCTCCATGTGCAGGTCGTCCGCCCGAGGCGCCTCGGCTGGCGCGGGCGCCGAGGTGGAGGCCTGGTGCATCCGCTCCTCCACCAGGGCCTCCACCTCCACCAGGAGCTCCTCTGTGTCTGCTACTCCCAGCAGGTCATAAAGCTGCAGCATGAGGGCCACCGCCTCCTGGTGGCAGTCTGCCACCGCCAGCACGGGCACCAGGGACAGGCCTAGCAGCTCCTGGGGGAAGAGGGGGGCCCCGGGCTCCTGCAGGGTGCTGGCAGACAGCAGCTCCTCGCAGGTCACGTTCTGGTGATGCTGGATGTGGTTGTGTATCTGTCCCACCAGCCTCTCCCTGAGGACAGAGATCATGCGCCGTGCAGAGTGGACCCTTTGCCCTTCGGGACCTGGGACGTGCCTGAACCAACCCTGGTGCTTGGATTTCAGAGGGGTTTGTCTGTCTGGGTTCATCGACCCCACAGTGTCCTGCAGGTCGGGGCTTGGAAGTTGAGTGTGGCTCTGTGTCAGAGGAGATGTGGACCTGCACAGAGCTTGCTCGTTCAGCAGCAGCTGGACCACCAGCAGCCACCTCATCCTGGAGGGCATCATCCTGCCTGTGGGGGCCCTGGTCCAACACACTGCACTGCACGAAACACATCACATGTCAGAACTCCAAGGGCTGACATTGTACCAATGGAAGGGTCATTGGAATATCTGTTTACCTTACCAAATATGATTGATACAATTAGAATTCAAGAATTCAAAGGTCAATGTCTGCATTTAGATTGAATTAAAATGATTGTTAAAGTTGGTCGATCTCTGTCAAAGGAAATGCAATTATTGGTGATTGGACTTCTTTCGGACATATTAATAAATGATTAGCTTCACACCTTTGACTTAACATAAATTCATTGTGACTATGTCATGTCATTTCAAATGTCCTACAGGGCCTCAGAAGTCTCTTCAGGTCCAAAGTCCCCAAAACGTCCGTCAGCAGACACAGGCCTGATGGTTCTCTGTCCGCTCTTATCTGGCTTCACTAATCTGCTGTTTTGTAGCCAGGCAGGCGGTGCTGGACGGAGTAAAGACCAGAGCACACCATGCTAGGCTGGGCGCCCACATGGCCACTCACCTTACGACGGGACTTCTGGAGAACTGCAATCGTCTTCTGGAATTCCAATTTTCTTTCATTTATTTTCTTTCACCAATTCCACACCTCAGGATGTTCCTGGTCTCAGCTCCTCTGAGCCTCTGTCCCTCAGAGCAGAGGACAGCCCCCTGACTCAGCCTCGTCTGCTCCACAGAGAGTCCTCCTCGCTCTCCCGTTGGCCTCAGCGCTCAACAGGCGGATCGGGCCTAGAATATTGATTCACGTGGGGAAGGTCCATGTTTTCTAAAGAGTTTCTGTTTGTTTGCACTGGCATACTGGTGGCCCCCAACTTTGGCCCCTCTCTCTCCCCCTCCCTTTCTTTTTCAAACTCCCTCTCTCCCTCTCTTTCTCACTCTCCCTCCTCCCCCACTCTCTCTCTCCCCCACTCTCTCTCTCCACCACTCTCTCTCTCACACACATTCTTGGCACCAGAGCTCCCAGCTCTCTGTGTTCTGCATTCTGTATTGTGTTATGAGTTACAGTGTTGTGTTGGGCCGGTGTGCAGCCCGTGAGCTCCCCCGTCTGTGACACTAGAGACCAAGGATAAAAGGCCTCTCTGTGGGGATGGATGCTGCCAGCAGTGTGGATTTCCCTCTGAACTAGATTCCATAGTTATCTGGGAGGTACTTTGCTAGGGAGCGACTCAGCACCCTGATTTAAGCAAACCAACTAAGGCATACATGTTGAAAATGTGGTTCTTGCAATTCATGAACACAAAAGGTATTTCTTCCTCCAGTACCTTTCTCCCCCCCTCCCACTGGTACACCCTCACCCAGATACTGCAGAAGGGAGCCTCCCACAGGCAGCTCTGGAGGTAGGGAATATCTTCCTTGCCTTCCTTGCCTCTGGCTGGCTGTGGTAGTCTGCTGAACTGTGTGGCATAATGCTGTGTGGTATAATGGAAGAAGACCTTTGTAATTTATATTAGTTACCCTAGCCCAATACTAAAGCTATCTTAAACCAAATGGATTGAGAATTGATTGATTGTATACGTGCACGTACTATATATGTATTGTGTGCATGTTTGTGTCAGTATGGCTGCCTTACAGCCGATGACTCATCTGACATGGGAGCCACTCTCATGACGCTGGTCAGAGCAAGCCAATTATATTAAAGGTCAGTCAACATGTGCCAACACAACAGCCCAGCACAGTAACTCCTTCTGCTAAAGAAAAAAAGTGCAAGAAAAACAATGCCTTTAACCTGTTCTGTCCACTGCAACAGACCACATCACGGTGTAAACTGAAAACAATCAACAATTAAACAAATAAATTGTTCACACCTGACATTTCAGGGTGCCCAGCCACTCCCATGAGGCGTGGGCCAGGCTAGTCCAACCTGTTAGCCCAACAAACTGGTATGTAAACAAACTGGTATGTAAACAACAGGTGTTCAAACAACAGAGACCCACCCGTCCAGAGTCCAATCCAACCTGACAGGACCTTAGTTTGATGCTCAGGCTCTGGCAGCAGAACGCTCTCCACGGTGACTTTAGTGACTTGGAGACTACGGCAGCTCTTTGGGTTTAATGGGCAGTGGAGGTATGAGGTATTGAGTAACACATGAATCACTCAACATGCTGAATGAATGAGTGCACGGACATGCTAATTCATGAACAAATGTGCATGGAAAAAGAACCGCACCTGGCTGGGTGAGCTACTGTGGACACTAAAAGGTGTGAACGTCACTCCATGAAAGGGCTGAACATCACTCCACTCTCACAGTAGCTCCTGGTCAACAGAAGGTCCATGGAACACCTGGTGTTCACTGTTCATTCAGAGCTACTCTACGAGCTACGATGTGGGATGCCCATGTCATATGGATCCTGTCTGAGAGGGGCGCCATTAGCCTGAAATATGCAAATCGATTTAGACAATGGCAGCCAAGAGTTCACTTAGTAAAATATGCATTTATTCATACAGATATACTCTATAATCATGTGCAGTCAAATTTGCAAAGTCATTAACACAACTGCGTTAATGATCGCTCATTAACACAACTGCTAAACCAACCCACTAAAAGGAAAGTACATTTGTAAATGTATTCCCAACCCATAACATCCTAAAGCCCTGTACATCTTCTCCCACCACATCATTGTTTTTGGAATTTAAGATTGTCCATTGACCTACTCAACAAGCTTTAAGTGGAATATGCATCCGTCCAACGAATGAAACCCAAAGGAAAGCTCTGTGTTATACATACAGCTATGTCACACGTCACCCAAACGCTAAATAAATACTTCAAACATGCTGATTTGGTTTGATCCGGGTAAGCCCGCACATGCTCAGTGGCTATGTGCACACGGTCAGCATGGCTGTCCTAGCCGTCTGCTCACACGCCGTTCCAAAGTCCAAACAATGACAGGATTATTGCATCGGTTGAAAATAACAATTAATCAATAGTGACCAATACACAACCTCATGAAAATGTTATGTATAATGTATTGATTTGAAAGAAAAATTTTCACAAATACTGCTGCAATTCAAGTTAATGATCTTTTTCTATTTTTATTTATACTTTACTTGTTGCTTGAGTCTTGGTACCAAGCCACTAATGAGCAGCTGGACTTCAGTTTGCATTGACAAAGTATGCAGGTCAATATTGACCACATTTAATTGATCAAATAATAATCAGTATTGGGCGAAATGTGAGCAAAGTTTAACTTTAGTCAAATAACAAAAGGAAACAGCATTGGCGTGGTAGTGGTGGTCCCAAAAGCAATACAAAAAATGGGTTGCTATCTAAAATATACATTTTGAAGGTCACAGTGTAAAGTCATACGTGCAGCTGACAGGCACAAACTCTCAAGGCACGAGTCAGGTAGGAAAGACGAGCTGGTCAGAGCAATGAACACAAGAAGGGGTATAAGGGTCAAAAAATAAGGGTCATAAAAAGGTGTAGCGTAGAACACGACAGGCCTTCCATCTGTCCGCTTTTACTAAAGCAGCTGCAAATACCGTCCCCATGATTGCAGACTAAGGCCATGGCAGCGTGAAAGGCAGACTGAATCATCCTCCAGAGATAGCACTCCAGCACATGATAATCTGCACAACCATTTCTTCATCTCTTCACTCCACTGCGTGTCCTTTCCCACATTAAATCGATTCATTTGTGAGGACAGGGGAAATCTACTGTGTAAACGACTGCAGACAGGGCACGAGAGCTAGCTAAAGGAACAACCTGCTCCGGTGCCATTTCACTCATTGTGTGAGTAAAGGGCGTACTGGCTGTGCTCCACGTTAGGCTTACAGCAGGAGTCGCCATGGAAACTGAACGGGAATCTAATCTCGGTATCTGAAACTGTTGCAATTCCTTCCTAAATGTTTGCAGCCTTTGCATAACCGAAGAGGAGGCTTCTGTGAGGGAAACTGCCTTGGAGTTTGAGGGACAAGGGATACAAGTTCAGGTTTATTTAACCTGCACCTTACCTGTATTTAAAGCAAAACATTAAGAGCAGTACGATTTAAAAGATTTCAATTTAAGATGTATAAAATAAAAGGGCCTCAGACACCACAGTTCGTTTGAGAGATGTTCAAGCACAGACCCCTCCGCGCCCTAACGTGGGGGTCCCTTCAGGACGGAGTGAGCCGTAGAACACCAGACAGTGAGGACCCCCCCCTCCTCCGTCAGAGGGGGTGGCCGGCTCTACGGCCCGGCCCCTTGCTGAGGACCAAGGCGCCAGGCCTTTCAGCCAGTCAGTGCTGCAGGGTCCTCAGTCGTGTGGAGCCGGGGCTGCGGGGCCCTGGTCCGGATTCGCAGCGGCCGGGTTCTCCGCCTCCGTGTCAAGCTTCTGGGCGGGGCCCCCCGCGGCCCCCAAAGGCCCGGCCGCCGGAGGCAGCAGTGGGGGCCCGGGCCTGTAGCGGTACCTGTAGCCGAAGGCGCGCAGGTGGTAGGTGTAGTACTCCAGCATGTACATCAGGGTGGGGTTCACGTAGTGGAAGGACACGGATAGGTCTGAGCAGCACTGTGCACCCTGGGGACCAGAGAACACCTGATGTCAGCACATCCATTGTTGCGTTTACACACATGAGGCTAAGCTGCTCCTAGACACCACTCTGTACTTCTGTAAGTCAAAGTCGCCCTCCTCGACAAACACTTCCAGGAGTGTCAACACAGGAGACGTTCCAGAGGGCAGGCTACACAATATGGACAGACTGTTGACAGACTGGTCTACAATATCTGTAGACCAGTTGAACCTGAAATACACACACAGACACAGACGGGTGGGACTTGCCTCTATGATGGGGTAGTAGTTGTAACTCCAGTACCAGAAGCTCTTTGGGAACTTGGAGGTCAGGTGCTGCTCAGGAACGAAGGGGTGAAAGGTTTCCCGGAGCGACGTGTCTCTCGAGTCTCCTGCCAGAACTCCAACCTTCTCCATGCACTGTCCCATGGCCAGGTCCTCCACAGACGAGGTGTGGGTGCACACTTTGTTCTTGAAGCCCTCCACGAAGCGGCGCAGGGCCTCCTTGCTGAGCACGTAGCCTGCGCCGCCGCTCATGTAGCCCTGCTTGGTGTAGGGCTTGAACCTCCGGCCAAAGTAGATGGGTTCCTCCGGCGTGTGGTTGGCCAGAATCCAGCGCAGGTTGTCCACGATGGCGTAGGTGTCGTCGTCGGCCTTGAGGAACCAGTCGGCCTCATCCCTGTGGTGCTCGTGGGCGTAGTGGTAGGCGCGGATGGTCTTCCAGTACAGCTGGTCGCGGCCCTCCTTGGTGTCCAGGCCCACAGTGGGGAAGTCAGGGTCGTCCACGGAGCTCATGAACACCACCACGTTGCAGTGCCGGCTCCAGGTGGCCTTCACGTGGCGAGCCTTGGTCTGCAGGTTCTTGGGGCCGGTCATGACCCAGCACAGGATACGCACCTTCTTGTAGAGCTCGTCCGCCGTCTGGCCATCCTCCCCTGGACACACAAGGAGATCGGTTACCTTATCTTAACCTGGAGGACGCCTCGATGTTTTATCTTATCTTAAACTGGAGGAGAACACCTCCATGTTTTATCTTATCTTTACCTGGAGGAGGAACCCTCCATGTTTACCATCATGTGGGTCTGCGGAGTTGAGGAAAACTATTATATGCATGTACATATGAACACAGTATGTACATACAGTATATGTATGTACATTATATGTATGTACATTGTAGCAATAATCTGGGGAGACAGGTTGCAATGTAATATTTTGGGACAATAGTGGCTTGTTATGCGGGTCCTCTAAAAGTGATGGAAGACAGGCTATTTCCCTAATGTTATTACAATATCTATTCACCTTTATCCATATGTTTAAGATAACACTCAGCCACCCGTCTGTCGTCCATCATTTCAGAATATTATGAGGACAGGACAAACAGGACACACGAAACTGACCCATGTCAAACCCGTTTCGGCAAAAACGTGCTCCGCCAAACGACACGTGATAGTCAAGTAAGCAACGTTAAGTGGATAGATAAATCAGTGTTTGGTTATAGTTGTACATCAAAATCATGTTGGTGTCAAAACTCCAGAAAGATGTCCCCTTGATAAGCAGGTAGAAAGACAACGCTCTCAAAGTGAATGTAGGTTCCTTTATTAAATGTATTTACCTTTATGGTGAGGATGGTTCAGGTTGAATAGTGCAGACCTCTCCTTTTTCCAGTTTTTAGAGTCTTCCTCCTGATCTCGCTGGTGGTCGTCCGGCTGAGGAGAGACTAGTTCGGAGTAGCTCAGTGTCAAACTATTCTTAAACCAGACGTGTTGCAGGAAGATGTACAGCGTGGTGGTCCCAAACAGGAAGCCCACGTAGAAAGAAAAACGCGCTCCAAAGACTTTCATGTTGGAAAGTGGACCCCTCAGTTCCTTATTGGACATGTGCTGAGCAGGAAAAGGACCGCGGGGACATTGTCCGCTTGGTTAAACGCGTGCCCGTCCGCACACACGAATGAGGAAGCTGAGAGTTGAAGCAACAGCGGCGGCCACTGACGTCTCAAAGCCACGAGCCGGGGTGGAGTTACGGAGTTAAGTATGTTTACCTTAAGGCGGAGTTAAGGTAAACATACCTGTCAATCACCATCTCAGCCTACACATCTGACAATCACCAGCTCAGCCTTCAAACCTGTCAATCACCATCTCACTGCAGCTTGTGGGCCATTTAACCAAATGAGCTTAGCTGTATAACAACGGTGTTCGTCAGTTAAAGTAGACCAGTGCTCTGGTCTACTGGAAGGGCTACTGGTAGGTCCAGATGATGCTGGCCTCCACGTTGCTATGGCTAACAGTAGATATTAGCATATCGAAACGCTAGCCTACATTTCAGCGAGAGGGATTGGATCAGGTCTTCAGAACAACATCTAGTCTTACTCAATATAAGTATTATATTGTACCCAACTCGTTAGAATAGAAGTCCAGAAGTCCAGAAAATCCAAACACACTCAGAGAAGTTCTCTTCCGCATAGGAGGAAGCAGACAGAAGCCATGAAGAGAAGGGAACGCGTCATTCTGATGCTCGCTTCCCATTGGAGGGTTTCAACATGGATGCTAGTCACGTGCCATGCGTCGTTCACACGGTAGTTGATTGGCACGTTGAAGAAACGTAGAAACGCATGGCTTGTGAATTGGTTGTCACTGTTCTGCCCACAATGCTATATAGACACACGCAGGCCCATATGTCTTACTTTTTCATGTTCCACTTGGATTGGTTGAATTATGATTTCATTGACTTCTGTCTGCAGGGCCTGATCAGTTCACCGTTGGACACACTGCAGTTTGGAAGTGTAGGCCTATCATTGAACAATTAGCAAAAGCCATTGAAAATGTTCCCTATAAAGTCACGATGCAACCTTAATGTTTTCACCCCTTTTTCTAACCTGTTTGCAGCTGTGAGCTCTGTACCAGACATCACCTCAGCGACTTGAGGGTACAATGTTCAGATTGGAAGTCCTTGGGTTGGTGGGTTTATGAACTCTGGGACGGGTCCACATGACACCTAGTATATATTTAAACTGCATGCTGTGCTAATATAAAATGAAACAACCTGATTCAAAGATTTAAGGAAGCATTTGTATTCAGACAACAGAATGTCAGCCATCTGAGGAATCCTTGAAAGAGCCTCCTAGGACCTGCTGGGTTGCATTTGACCACCTGGATGCCTCGCCCCAGTGAAAAAGCACCTTCAAGGAGTGTCAAACCATTTAAATTCCTGCAGTCCAGGCACAAATGCCTTTCAGGGCCTGTGTTCTTCCCCTGACCAATCTCCCCCTGACCAATCAAGGACAGAACTACCCATTTTGAAAATAATTGTATTTAAAGTGCCA
>JAOTIX010000024.1:2977256-2988987 GCA_027123715.1 Gaidropsarus macrophthalmus
CGTTGGCATGCGTAATGCAAGCTGAGCTGACTAGGGGTACAGGCTGGCCCCAGATTAGGCACTAAGGGCCCCTCAGGGGACCCTGTGCCCAGAGCTTCCTCAGGGGTCCTCCATCCTTTCTGATCCACAACCTTGCTTTTTCCTACTGACCCATAAGCTATACATCCAACAGAGCTGAGCGTTCAGGCACGCCAGACTGCTCCTAGACATGCACAGGAGTCGAGATGCCCCTCAAAGGGTCTCTCACAGAGACCCCCACCCCGTCCTACACTACCATAGCCGTATAAACACTAAGCTACATAAATGCACTCCTGGCTAGATGAACCCTTTTGCCATATTTCACACTCTAAACACATCCAGTAAGCTAGAGAATAGATATATTTTGTCTGAGCATGTGCCTGTTTATCTATAACCATCAATGCTGTATATAAAGTGTATATACATTCAGTTTAGGGTGTTTATATCACTTGGTGGAATATCCTTCGATAAGCTCATCTCCAAAAATCTGTCGCTAGCTGTATCTGGTCGACGTGAGGGCCTGCCTCACCTCAGATGTTCTGTCGCGTGTCCCGTTTCTGATCCGTTATTCCAGTTCCATCTCCTCAGTACCGTGCCACGCTGGGTTGTAAGGTCTTTTTTCTGTGGTGCACTGTGGGACCCAGAAGAAGGTACTGCTGATGTAAAGTCTTTAGTAAATTATTTATGTTTAATGAAACACTTTAAAGGTACACAGTAGCCTGATAGTGACAGATTAACTATGTTCGTCTAGTACACTGCAGCACTGTCCAGTGTTGATTCAACACCTGGTGCCATGAGATGAGAGGACTCTATATGAGCCTCTGCTCTTTGAATCATGCAGCAGGCAAGAGGTCATGCTGTAAAATCTGAGATTTCTTACAAGTCCTTGGAAAAGGTTTGTTTGGCACTAACTGTCACCTTATTTGTGAAAACTAACTACTACTGAATCATCTGATGAACTTGTATTTATTTGATTAGTGTCCTGCTTTAGCTGCACTGTGTTGTCTATCTGCACATCTTCAGGGGCTCAGGTCCTGGCTCATGCACTGGTTCTACTGAATGTCCCAATGATCCATACCCAATGTGTACTATTAAAACATGTCTTGGCCAACAATGTATGTGATTTGTCTTTAATATTTAAAGTTCACTTAAAGATAAGCACTATTAAAGATAAGCATTATTGACATTTACAATCTATGAGTCTGGACACTAGACATTGTGCTCACAAAAATGAAACATGAATAAAATGCATCATAGGTTTTCGAATCATTTCCATTCCCTCATAAATGGCATGTTGTGGGTTATTAGTCATCACATACCTGTTAAAGCCTTCCTACAGATCAACTGATATCAAATGATTCTCCTCAGTAAGAGGATACTTAAACCCAAACTGAAGCATGAGTATGAACCAGGTTATGGACACGCTAGAGTTTGGCGGCTGCTAACCACATCAGGTCTGCTGGGAGAGCCACTATGTATGTCAAGTTTGAGACACAGATTGTACAGAGTTCAAGTCCTCTAGGATGCAGGTCAACCGGTATGACCTGCTCCAGGGGAGAAGCCACCCCAGGTCAGGTCCCAGTGGGAGGGCACTCCAGGGCCCCTGATGTCCTTGATCCACGCTGAGCCAAAACCAAGTGTTGACTCGCTTGTTTGGTTTTCCCCTTCAGCTCTCAATCTCCCCGAGGGAACCGTGTACAACAGATAACGTTCTGCCTCATGCAGAACCGAAGTGACCTCTTTCCCCACTGGTGCAACTAAACGGTAAGCAGGTCAGCCTCCCATGGGTTCACTAACTAATCTTAATTAACCTTTCAGGAGGACTCAATCAGGTAAAGTAAACAGCCATGAGCAGATAATCCCTTTAATTCCCAGCACTGGGCCTATAACCAATAGTATTTGTACTTAATAAACACCATGTGTTATACACATTATAAATGAGACGTCTTAAACCAAATAAATAACCAGTGTCTGTGCATTGATAGATATCACAAATATAATCAGAAAAATGTATATTTAAGGGAAAATCTACATGTATAAAATTAATAGACTTCACTTTGAGCACATGATTTGCCATGGACCAGGAGTTTTAAATAGGCGGGCAGTCAGACTGCACATTAAAATGCTATCGATACAATGAACAGCTGAGAGTCAGTGAGTGGCTGTAGCTGGTGAACAGGTGTGTTGTGCTTAGAGGAGCCTGGATCAGCCTGATGGGCACCTATGAAGTATACCCCCAACAGAACCACCACAATGCAGGCTACTGGACCGGGTTATGCTGGTGAAGTCCATGTGCTGGCCTCTGCCTGGATACACTAAGCAAGTCGTTAGTTTTTAGAAGATGTAGCGGCATATGTGGTGCAGTACATTCACCAGCCTGCCGGGGGAACGATGCCGGGCAATTATCAAGATATATTTGTAGTTGCTATATTTTTGGTGCCTTGATTTCGAAGAAAAAACATCCTTCAAGTCTCCAAAAGATTGTGTAATCACGTATTGCTGGATCGATCAAAATAAAAATGGAATCATTGTAACTAGAGAAGGAGAGACTTGTGTGTTAAAGGGCCCCTAGAGGCTGTGCGGTGGGAGGGGCCCCTGGCTCCTCGCCGCCTGAAGCTACCAGAGCGGACCCGCCCCCTGGCTGTGGCCTCATGACGTCCCTGCAGAGAAAGGCTGCGTTACTTTAACATGTGGATGAGAAGCTGGATGAGGTATACTCCATCGGGGGAACAAGGTTTAAGGACTTGTGGTGATCCTCACCCTCCTCGCTGCTGGTGAGCACCAGCGCCTGCAGAATGTCAGAAAGGGACACGATGCCCTTCACCACCTCGTTCTCATCCACCACCACCAGCCTGTGCACCTGACGGAGGAGGCAGAGGAACCCTTAAGAACGGCCACAGAGGGCAGGTGTTGGGCGTGGGCCCGACAGGCCGGTCTGCTCACCTCCGCCTCCACCAGCCGGTTGATGATGGCCTGCAGCGTCTCGTGTCGGTTGCAGGTCAGCACGCCCTCAAAGTACTGGGAGCGGTGCTGCAGGGCTTTGGTCACCGTCACGTCCAGGTTGTTGTACGTCTTCTCAGCTGCCAGGTTCTGGGGGAAACGACGGCACGGTTTCAGGAACACTCAGCAGATACTCGGTAGACCCTAGCGATAGGGGAGCTTGTTCCTTACAGCAATGACCATGCATGGCTTTGTGGATCATCCACACCGATATAAAAAAAAATGTACAAGTGAAGTGAAGGATTATGGGAAACCAGGGACATAACATCAATGTCACGTCGAAATCAGTGCCTTAGTTATACATTATCGGAAATCGTGGAAACATTCCAACTCAACAAGTGTCTGTCATCATACCATGGTAGGAGAAAGCTCTACAGAATACTCACTATGACATCAAATTTAGAGTAGATGTCCACCACTCGACCTGGAAACAGAAGACAAGGCGTCAGCCTCAGTCTGTGCCCTAACCCTCACCCTTCCACCGCTCGCCTCACGTACCTTTGTCGTCCACCACTGGGAGGGCAGACACTCTCTGCTCAACAAAGATGCCTAGTGCCGTGTACAGGGGCGTGTCCGCCCGCACCACAGCTATGTTCTGGAATGTTCCGATGCCTAGCTCCTCCAAGGTTTTGTCTAAGAAGGCTGGGATGGGCATCTCTGATATCTGCCAAGCAAAAGATGGAGAAGACAGTGAGGCAAACGCTGAGTTGCTCACCATGGTCCTCTTCAAGGCTGGACAGGGCAGTGAGACTCACAAAGAGTTTGAGGAACTTGAGGATCCTCTTGTGAGTCAGAATGTAGAGGGTGTTCCCCGTTAGAGGGTCAATCACAGGCAACCTGTGGATTTTGTTCTTCAGCAGAGAGGAAACTGCATCATACAGGCTGGGAGAGAAGACAGAATGTTAGAAGGACAGCAATCGTCCCTGTGGGTGAAGGAGGACCAACAGATGAAGGTTACTACCTGGCATTGGGCGGTATGCTGACCAGCGGTTTGAATGAGTCTTGGAGATAGAGTTCTGCAACGACAGGGTAAACAATGCGTGTGTAAGCGCACAATATCTCTGAAGATACATATTTGCAGTGTTTGAGTAAAACATGTACCTCTCCAGGTCTCAATTTTGTGCTCCTCCAACTCATATATCTGGACCTGAACAGGAACAACAAAAGGTACATTTACTATTCATCATTGCAACATTAGTAAAACATTCCAAAATGCCCTTGCTTGTAGTCTTACCAAAGGGGACTTGTAGTAACGATGCAGTATGTTGATGAAGTCTGTGATAGTGAGCATGCCTGCATGTAGAAAGAGAAAGGCAAGACTGTTTGTAATGTTGGCCTAAACTTATTCTTAACAGTTTAGTTTAGTTTAGTATTAATGTCGCAATGTGTAAGATTGCGGACCTCCTAGTTTGGAGGATGGAGCCTTGCCGGACTAGAACTATACTGTCGTGGACACCAACAGGCTGGGCCGCTGTGAGCGAACTGGCTCAGCCCGGCTGGCTGGCGGCCGTGAGTGGCGGGGTTTAGGAATACGTATATATAGGATGTGATGAACATTATTTAAATAACACACTGACAGTAAGAGGAGTAAATATTATTTTTGACTTTCAGTTAGCCAACAATATCTGGTGTTCAGCGAGCTGGAGTCAGTTTGGCCAACAGCAATAGTCAGCGGAAAGAGCACCATGCTTGTCCCTGACAAACAGACAGGGATTAAAAAAAAAAAAAGGCAATCGGATGAGTCTTCAGGCAGGGCGTAAAAGCATACAGGCAACATAACTTACCAACAAAGCACTGTTTCTTGCTATCCCACAGCGGTGCTGCTCTAACGCCATTTGAAACAAGTGCAAAAAATGCTTTCTTGACCTGAAATATCAAAAACACACTCCATGACCAATCCAGCCGAAAACAAGGACGCATACACTAGACTTGCAGTGGTTTGGCTGGGAACTCACTTGAAGCGACGTGTCAAACACCACCAGTTTGGAACTGGTGGGTACGAGGTCGTAACACCGGTGAGACTTCATGAACCGGGTGTACACGTTATGCTCGGGGTCTGGAACCAAGAAGCAACGGACGTTACAGTCATGACGTCCACGTTATATTTTGTAGCCCCAAAGGATAGGATAACGTGAAGTGAAGCAAAAGTCTTAATAATACCATCAGCGACCAACTCTTTTCTGCTGTCCAGAAGATCATCGAGGGGAGCTGGAATCTGAAATAAAAAAAGTGATCCTATCGTTAGGTACGATATTACATTACAAAGCTACGATTCATTAAATAGTATACTTATAACAATGAGACTTGAAAATAGTAAGCCAACGCAGTAGGATTTATAACTTGAGTATACAAATGCGTGTGGGTATAATTTACAGGAAACACTTTGTAGCTGTATCGAATACGCCGGGTAGATTTTACCTTAAGTGTCTCTTCATTTACATTTACCTGTCAAATACATATATGTCCTGTCTTAGCTCCTGTCCTTAACTGTACAAGTGGTATGTGGTGTGCACTGTGCGGTGTGTGATGTGTGGTAGGTTAGTCTGAGGACATCTCCTCGGTCTCCTCAGGGCGCTGCTCCCCGCTGCTAGCGGCCGCTACACAAGGGTTCTGGTAATTCTCAACAAACTACATGAAGCTTGTCTGAATAAAGTGGGGGACTCACACACTCCATGTTCCCGCCAGCGCTTTTGACTCCAGAATTCAATTGGTCCCAATTCACTTCAACGTAGGATCTTAAAACCTCTCTATCTTCTGCGAAGTGTTTCCAACAAACTTCCACTGTGAGCTAGTCTACGCTAGCATGGAGGCGTAAACGCGCTGCACGTACACTAGCGTCAAGTACACAACCAATTAGAAAGCAGCACGGTCATATCTCGCCCTCGTCATAGTAGCGCTAAACAGGATGTGACGTTGATCAGCATAACGCAAATACATTCTGGGGATATTTCGGACTCGCCAATGAGTCCGAAATCAATTCAATTCAACTTTATTTCTTCGTGTATACAAGATAATATGAATTTGACTTGGTCTTCTCCATGCAGCCAACATCACAAAAATAAAACAACTAGAGCAAACAGCACCAATATGAGCAATACATATTATAAATCACTTAAAATCACTTCGAACCATTAACTGTATTATGGTTTGTATGTGTAGATTGTGCCCATACTGTATTGACTTTAAATGTTTTGAATAAACCATTAAAAATGACACATTAAAGGTTTAAAGGATTTATTTATATACAAAACGGTTTACAGCAAGTGTTTTGAATTCCATTGCCCCCACCTGAGAACATTGGTGCCAAGCAACATATTTCCTTTTCTCATGGGACCCAGTGGCCTCAAGGGTAGGGACAGCACCGTGAATCATAAAGGGAGGGTGGGAGAGGCCCTGCGAGACCACCCCTAGTCACGCTCACGTTTCCCAGAGAAACAGAACGTGATCCTGTGAGTTGGGGAGGCTCTGGCAAGGCGAGGTGGGGAAGGTGTATGAACTGTAAGGCACAAGACATCATGGCCAGCTTCTCTCCATACCCCCCACTATCATCCACACACTGCTCCCAGGAGCACGCATAAAAAAATACAAGTCAAACCCAAACCAACAGTTAGCCACTACGGGTAGAACACCATGATCATGTAAAGTAAAAAAGCACAGCCACTGTTCTTTGTAAGGCTAGTGTGACTTTAAAACACAGGCTATGGGAGGCCTCATGTTCTGGACAGTGTTCATTTCCTTGCATCTACAAATTAAATGGACATAATGGCACCATGGCTGTTTTATTATGCGTGTCCACTATGCATTTTAAATCATAACTTCTAAATGTTCTAAAGTGGATGGAGTATATCCATCAATATACTTTCAGAGACATTGTTACAAATCTATTTAGAATAAATGTGCTACTCAACAAATTTCATAATGTTATGCATATAACCAACTAAATATATTTAGGGGAAAAGAAAATCTGCATCATTCAAACATTCCCAAAACTTTTATACCAGCTTCTGAGATTCTAGACACAACTTGTAAACAACACTGATCTTACCAATGCTATAATCTGATTATGCACCAGATAACACATTATGGTCTACCAAGTCCAGAATATAACTGTAGAAAATGGAGGGGGCAAGCAATCAAGAATCAAACTATGATCGGAAATATGGAAATAGACTGTCATTGACACACATTTTACAATTTGGTCTAAAGGCACCCAAAGTTTTTTTTAAATGTACAGTGAAAAATGATTTCCATTAAAGTGAAATTTTCTTTCTACAATTAACAACGTTCCATTTTAAACCAATGGGTGTAATTTAGAGTTGCATTCCAAAAACACGTGTGTAGCTTCATGAACTGTAACAGTTGTTTGTCAATGCTGGAAAATCATTTCAAAGTGTTTAAAAGTTAGGAATAATATATATTCCTAAGAAACATCCATTATAGTTTCACTATTTCAGTTAATTCAATGACCCCAATTCAAATTCCAAAAGATTGTTTGTTTTTGTACTATTTGGGGAATTGGGCAATTTGGCAATATGTTGTCTTACATAAGTTTGGGTAAAGCCCAAAGTTTATATAACACCATCTATATTAAAAAAATGAAAATATAGAAATCCTCTATGAAGGAAAACACTTTGAATGAATCAAAAAACAATATTTTTCATCTTTCTCATAGAAATCTTTCCATAAATGTACAATTGATAAGCCCATTTGTCAGTTATTTGAGCCACTGGCTGTCTGTCTATAAATCAATCTGCTGTTAGGATGGAGTCCAGAAAAAAGAAACACCACGCACCCCCTTGAGGGGGTGAGGGGGGGGGCAGGCTGGTGAGAGGGTACCACCTGTCTTCAGCATACGAGTCACCATCCACTGTGGTCGGGAGACGCCTTTACATCACAGCACACTTCTTCTCCTCTGAAGGCAGGTTCCCGTCAGCCTTCTCCATCTCCAAAATGATCCGCTTGAAGACCTCCACTGCCGTCTGCGTGGGCCACGGAGGAAAACACTTAGGTCACACATCATATGTAGCAGAAGATGCTCAGCGTGTTGTGGTCAACCATGGTTTGGATAACGTATTGTTATTTATTGTCAATTACAAATCGTAACCAGGGGACAGCTACAGACTGCTTTAGAATGTTGGTATTTAGGATCCTCTTTGGGGAATGGTTTAACCCAAAGTACTAAACTCACTGTAAACCATGCAGGCCATAAGAGCCATTCCACCTGCAACACACGTGCCTTCTGTGATCATAAGCAAACACAGGCTTGCATCGCATATGGCATTCACAAAGGCTTAGTCCCCATAGTTTCTCTGAAGTCACACCATTGTTTCAGAGCACCACATATGTTGACAAAAATGAACAGCTCCAATGCTGCAACACTATCCCAAACACAAGCCATGTTAAAAGTATGATACCTCGTTCTCCTTGGCTGAGGATTCCATGAAAGCAGCACCCCATGAATCAGCAAGTTTCTTCCCTTCCTCTGGCTTGATTACTCTGTGGAACAAAGGATTTACCATTTTAACCACAGTTTGTTATAATAATTCAAACTCAAACACAATGTAAGCCGTACAGTTGCTCCAAGTTGAACATTTCCATAAAAACTCTTTCAATTCAGGGTACTTTCTCTTCAAATAATGAAATTGTCGGGAAACAGAAAACAAATTCAGAATCCAAAGATTTTGTAGGCGATACACTGCAATGGGGATTTTCATTAATAGACGCAAGGAATAGAATGATGGTCATAATATTTTTGTTTCATTTTACCTTTCCATGTGCAGATCTTTTTTGTTTCCTACAAGAACAGTAGGAACCCTACAAATAAAAAAATGTATATAAGAAAAGATTGTAAAAGTCAAAGACATCACTCAAATGCTGTGATTGAACCAGTAGACTTACTGTATCTTTCCAACCATATCTAGTAACTTGTCATGCAGCGCCTGCACAACTTCAAAACTGTAAAAATGAAGATCAAACCATCATGTCATGACTCATCAGTGGCTGCACAAAACATAAGCGTTCTGTTCCGTTCACTGCATTGCAGCATTGCATGTCAATGAACTTCACAATGTACTCACCTCTTCATTGAGGTCACTGCGTAAACAAGAACGTAGCCATGGATGTCCATTGAGTGGGACTGGGGGAAAATTGAATACTCATCCTGAAACAAAAGAGAACCGTCTCTTTTAAAATATATAACACAAGCAACTTACTCTGATGACTATATCCACATCTGTGAAATTCTACAATTGTTGTGGTCCAATAAATCGATGTACACAGAAATGTATGAATAAACACACTATCCATTGTCTATTCAACAAATAACTGTAAAAGACTACAACTGGCCTTACCTGACCAGCTGTATCAACCAGCTGAAGATTGAAGTCTTGGCAATTTACAGAAACCATTTTGTTGAAGGCTGGGAGATACAATACAATTGTTAAATATAATGCGTAAAAAAATAAAATAAAATGTGTCCAAGTGGTATAATCAGTTCATATTTATTTTAGACCCCCATTTTCCGGAGGTCCCTTATTTATGTAATAATCAATACCAACAGTGTTTTCCAGTGATAACCAATCAATAGGTCAGTAAGGGTGCCCGTCCAGTGCAGGATGGCAACCCTTGCTGTGAAACATGCAATAGTGCGTCATAGTAGCCATAGTCGTGGGGGGCGATCAGCTACCCCTTTCTCGCTCAATGCAACACACAGCGGTTCATTTACTTCACATTGAGAGAGAGGGCTGACTTGCATGCTGCTTGTGCTCCTGAAGGTCAAAAGAAGGAGGCTACGGGCCAGTGGACTAGCATTTCGTTATCACAGGAAAACAGTTGTTTGCTCGAGTTTGCCGTTGTCGTTATCTCAAGAACATTTGTGATAACTACTTAAATTTATCGAGATCTCAAGACACAATTAAAAGGAATTATGTTAGAACGACAAGGCAGAGACAAAAATAAATGTGAACTGACAGAGTCTCAGTGCTTCTGTAGCTTCAAAACCACTGATGATTTCATATATATATATATATATATATATATATATATACACACACAGACATAAACTGACAGTCAGTATATATATATAGCTTTTGTGATGACTTACTGTTCTCGATAGTGGGGTCATAGGAGTCCACGAACTGCCCTTCGACAAACTGTATTGTGAGGGATGACTTGCCTGTGCAATGGGAAAATACAAATGTACAATACTGTCTACAGGACGTCTTTAGCAACACTTTATGGCGTACATAAATGACATTAGTCGCTTATATAATAACATTTGACATTAAGGAACTGTATTTCCTCATGCTCCACACTGCTGTTTAATGAATCGGGAGTCAAAATACAAGAGTTGCCAAACATATGCATCATATCTCTGCACATTGTTTAAACACATGTCTACCACTGCCAGAAACTAACATTTGAAACGCCTTAATGGCTAATTCAGTCTCGTATGTAAACGACTATACTCCAAAGGATGATCACCCATGTAAACGATACTGCTTTTGGGTGTTCAGAGAAGACCAGCAGACATAAACACGGGCTCGCTAGTCGTTAGTTACCGCTAGTTAGCCTTAGGTTAGCATTTCATTAGCATTTGGTTAGCCTGACTCGTGTCGTAACTGGTTAGCCAGCTACCTAGCATTAGCTCAAATTAGCCATACACAGTCTGGTGTATACTCACCCACAGATCTATAACCTATCACTGCGATTTTTCGGTATTTTGGTTGAGGCATTGTGTTCAAAGAGTTGTTCGCGGGGTTTCAAACCGTAGTTTTCCACTGGCTTTAGACGCACAAATCAAACTTTAGAGCCACATTCGGCTGACGTCACGTGACAACAACAAACTTTCCAGCCGACTTTCCTCCTCCGGGCCTCAGAGATCAGATCACCGACCACTATAGACCGTTCTACTCCGGGCCTCAGAGATCAGCTCACCGACCACTACAGACAGTTCTCCTCCGGGCCTGAGAGATCAGCTCACCGACCACTACAGACAGTTCTCCTTTGGGCCTCAGCTCACCGACCACTACAGACAGTTGTCCTCCGGGCCTCAGCTACCAGATCACTGACAGCTGGCACCAATGTTCTTTCTTTCACTACGTGGTCTCCTAATAGTACTACTTCAATCGATATGTCGTCGATTCGGGCCGCTACATATATCCGTGCTGAATGTGCAGACTAAAGAGATTATTCACCGCATGCGCTGAACGGAAACCGACACAGCGCACCGGAGCGCTCTCTCTCTCTCTCACGCTCTCTCGCTCTCTCTCTCTTTCTCTCACACACACGGGGTAACACCAGAGAGACGTCACACAGTCAAAAACAAAACGAATTATCTATTAAAGTGAGAGATGTATTAATGTTCTCTGTGATCAGTCAATATTAATTTATTGGCAGAAATATTTTTCTTCAGTGAGTAGACCATTCCAAAAAACACATTGCAATTAATTGTCCTAATGACAACATTTTATGACATAAAATCTCGGTCATATGGTGGTGCATTGACATAGGTAGAGGCCACTACCAAGCTTGGTTAAGGACCCAACCCTCAATAGCACCCCATTCTGGGTTGTTTTCTGTCAACAATCCAACCCATTGGGGGGGGGGGGGGGGGGGGGGGGGGGGGGGGGGGGGGCGGGGGGGCGGGGGGGGGGGGGGGGGGGGGGGGGGGCGGGGGGGGGGGGGGGGGGGGGGGGGGGGGGGGGGGGGGGGG
>JAOTIX010000024.1:2998140-3008190 GCA_027123715.1 Gaidropsarus macrophthalmus
CACACTCACACACACACACACACACACACACACACACACACACACACACACACTGTCTCAGCGGAGGAGGAGGAGCCTGTCTTCAAGCAGGTTGTCTTCTTCATCTGCACCGCTCAGGGTCAAGGAAAGTTCATTCACGTAGTGAGCCCCCCCCCCCCATGGGACAGGAAGCGCCGCTCCTGTCATGCTGCTGTTAACCGTCTGCGGTCTCACACCCACGCCGGGCGCCACGCCCGCCACTACCTGTCGCAGGCCGTGGCGGGAAGTTCCTGGAATGTCTCAACTGCCATTGTAACATGAGATCAGCGTGTCATGCAGCACATGGGACGCACACCAGGGAGTCAGGGGCAGGTCAGGGCTTGTTCTGCTAATTGTATTTGAACTTTAACATACCTGTGTGTGTGTGTTTATGTGCATGTTTGTGTGTGTGTGTGCGTTTGTGTGTGTGTGTGCGTTTGTGTGTGTGTGTGCGTTTGTGTGTGTGTGTGTGCGCGCACTTCCATTGTGTGTTTTTTCGTCTTGCGTCGTTCCACAGAGATTCTGGAGGGCGGCGTTCAGATCATCCAGAATAAGTTCCTGAGCTTCGCCCCTCAGATCAACTGGTTGGACATCGTGAAGGATGGCTCCTCTGAGATCATCCTCAATGAGAACGGCCCAGAGCGTGAGTCCCTGCTGGGCTAGTGGTGAAGGGCAGAACAGCAGCCGGCCGCTCTCCGGTTAGGCCTCTAGCGTTGGCACCATGAGCTGATGGACTGTCTCCTGTTCCAGGGCCGTGTCACCCGGCGTGCGGGGACGCTCCGTGTTGGGGTCCAGGGAAGGAGCGATGTCAGATCCGTAAGTCCTGCACTGCGCCGTCCGTCCCTCCATGCTAACGCGCGGCCCTCCTCCGTCCCCTCTCTGTGCTAACACCTGTCCCTCTTCAGTCACCAAGACGGTGTGTGCGCTGCAGTGCAACGGACGCTGCTTTGACCGCAGCCCCAGCGCCTGCTGCCACATGGAATGCGCCGGGGGCTGCACCGGCCCGCTGGACACAGACTGCTTCGTAAGTCGAGGCTCAGTCCTCATCCTACCAGCAGGAGGCAATGCCTGAACAAGATGAACACATGGAGAAATCCTGCTGTAGAACACTGCTCAGTGATTGGCTCCACACTCAGGATACACCTGTCCTGTGTAGCCCTCTGACACAGGGTGATAAAGCGCTACCCAAATCAAACAGACTTATCTTATCTGCACCGTGTCATTCTCTGGAAGAACAACAATAGACATTCTTTGGTTGAGTTTCAGTTTGCTGTGTAAAAACAAAGTGTCATACCGCTGTGGGCCACATGGGGCGTCGTGAGAGGGATTGACCGCGGTCTTGTTTCCCACTGCCAGGCCTGCCGCAACTTCAACAACTCGGGCTCCTGCGTGCCTCAGTGTCCGCAGACTCTCATCTACAACCGGCACACCTTCAAGCTGGAGCCCAACCCCAGTGCCAAGTACCAGTACGGCTCCATCTGCGTGGCCCAGTGCCCTCGTGAGTGTGGGAGGGGGGGGGCTGCGGGCATGCACCCTACCACCCCGCCTTCAGGAGGTCACATGGTCCGTTCTGCTCTGTCCCCTGAACAGCTAACTTTGTGGTGGACGAGAGCTCGTGTGTGAGCAGCTGCCCCGCAGACAAGATGGAGGTGGAGAAGAAGGGGGTGAAGCGCTGTGAGCCGTGCGGAGGGCCCTGTCCTAAAGGTGCTTCCTCTGAACCCCTGCTGGATCCCAGGCGCCCCCAGTCTCACACGGACCCCCCCCCCCTCACATGGACTACTTCTGTGTGCCCGCAGTGTGCATCGGGACCGGCACCGCAGACCGCCAGACCGTGGACGCCATGAACATCGACAGCTTCAAGAACTGCACCAAGATCCAGGGCAGCCTGCACTTCCTGGTGACGGGCATCAATGGGTAGGCAGGACACGGCCCATCTGACTCCACACCATCCATCCTCAGCATCATGGGCATCATAACAACGTTCATGTCTCTCCTCCATGCAAAGGGATGAATACAAGGGTATTCCTGCAATTAACCCTGAGAAACTGAAGATCTTCAGCACCGTCCGAGAGATTACAGGTGTGTGTGAAAGTCCTTTCCCTGTGTCTTATTATCTGTTGTTATTATGTCTGTCACAAAAGTATGGACCGCATGTAACATGTGAACTACGCCTGTGTTGCCAGAGATCCTGATCATCCAGTCATGGCCCGCCAACATGTCGGACCTCTCTGTGTTCTCCAACCTGCAGATCATTGAGGGCAGGACTCTCTACAGGTAGACCTGGCTTGGTCTCAGCTCGCCGCTCTTGTTTGTGTGTCATCATGTGTGAACGTCCGTCAGACTAAACCCTGCAGTCTGTCACTAACGTGTCTGTGTCTCGTGTCCCTCACCTACGCCCTCCCCCTTGTCGTCCATCCTGTCCCCTCTCGTCTGTTCCCCAGAGGATCCAACTCCAAAAGGTACACACATACACGTAACTCCTCCCCCCAGCCTCCGCTGCATCCTATCAGGTTTAGCCAGAGTGTTCACCAGCACGCACACACATGACTCAGGCGTCTCTGATTGGTCCTCCACTCTGTCCGTCAGGGGCTATGCTCTGCTGGTCATCGGGATTCCCTCCCTCACATCGCTGGGACTGCGCTCGCTGAGACAAATCAACGACGGGGGCGTGTACATCACGAGGAACACAAAGCTTTGCTACCATGACAACATCAACTGGACCCGCCTCTTTAGCCGGAGCTCCCGCCCCCAACGGCGCACAAAGATCATCGACGTCAAAGACAACCAACCCCGCAGCCACTGTGGTGAGCGGAGCGCCTCTCTGTGTTCAGTGCCTGGCGTTTGCTCTGCTGATCATGTCTGTCACCGCGGGATACGGTCGTGTTTGTGACCCCTGCGTGGTATCTGTGTGTAGTTAAGGAGGGCCACATCTGCGACCCCTTGTGCTCCTCTGACGGATGCTGGGGCCCGGGCCCCAACCAGTGTCTGTCCTGTAAGAACTTCAGCAAAGGAGGCACCTGTGTCCCACAGTGCATGTTCCTCACAGGGTGAGTGTCTTCTCAACACAACATTACAAACCGTCTCTGGAGGGGGAACCAGACCTTGAAGCCCTCCATGTTCTCCAGTTCAACCATTCACCTTCTTCTGCACCCCGTTCACAGAGCCAGCCGAGAGTTCTCCAACGCCCAGGGAGAATGCCTTCCCTGCCACCCCGAATGCCAGGTCCAGGGGGGCCAGAACACCTGCACTGGTCCTGTAGGTTTTCAACCGCCAACCCTATTCATCACTGTGTAGTATATGACATCATATCCTATAGAGAGATCATTCAACCCTGAACAATGCCCACATCACGCAATCAAACACCTGTAGTATAAGCCATATACGATAAACTACAGTTAGATGCTTTTAATGCTGCTTTTGTCACAATAATATGATGTTAGACTCCCCCTAGTGGTGCTGCATGAGGATGCATATCTCTCACTGTTAAATAGATCTGTATATATAGCTCTATGGAGACACACTTTCGACACTCTTACATAGATCTGTATATATAGCTCTATGGAGACATGTTCTTACATACATTAATATATACTGTATAGCTCTATGGAGACACACTCTTAGATCTGTATATATAGCTCTATGCAGACACACTCGCATAATGAACATCACCTTGTATTCTATCTCTCTTCTCTCCTCCCTCCACCAGGGGGCAGAGGAGTGTGTGGCGTGTGCGCGGTTTAGGGACGGCCCGCACTGTGTGCCCTCCTGCCCCAAGGGGCTGATGGGAGGGGAAGGAGTCATCTTCAAATACCCCAACAGACAGCACAGCTGTGAGCCGTGCCACTCCAACTGTACCCAGGGGTAGGAGCCGGCGTCCACCTGGAGCTCACGTTGTACCTGCGTAGCTGACCAGTATCAGTAGTGATTAACCGGTATGATGTTATGTGACCTCCTGATGGCCTGGCTAAACGTTGGGTTCTCTTGTGTCCTGCATCCAGGTGCTCCGGGCCGAGCATCAGGGATTGTTTAGAGTCCAACAGAAGCCTCTCTAGGTGAGTTAGGGGTTCAAACATGGGGACTCCATTAGATCATTACTGGGTAAACTAGATATGTTTAGTTACTCGTCAAATATTTGATTTGATATGCAAAATAAATATGGGAACACGCGTTATTATATAGCGTAGGGGTTAAGGTAGTCGGCCAGGATTAGCCCTCACCCTCACTGTATTAGAGGCACAGTGTGTAGCGTTTCAGCTAGCTTGTACTTTACAATAACCACACATTACAAAGTGTTACCAAACATATATATTCACCAACCAGTTGGTAACTGACTCCTCTTCTTACCCAGCCAAACCACCACGGGCATCGTGCTGGGCGTCATCGCACTGCTCTTTGTGTCGTTCTCCATCTTTGTTCTCTCTGTCCTGTATCGCCGTGGCCTGGCCATCCGGCGCAAGCGAGCCATGAGGCGCTACATGGAGAGTGGAGAGGTGAGTGAGGCGCCCGTTGTGAGAGCTTCTGAGCGTAGCTCCTGCACTGTGGTCACATGTCCTCTGTGTGCTCGCAGAGCTTTGAACCACTGGATCCCACCGAGAAAGGGGCCAAGGTTTACGCTCGCATCCTGAAGGCCACAGAGCTACGCAAAATCAAGATTCTGGGCCAAGGTGTATTTGGAACGGTCCACAAGGTAAGCGGATTGATTGACACGTCCCAGTGAGTTAACTGTAGGTTAGGTCCATCCAGTGACTCCATCACATGCGCTGATATTTCAGGGCATTTGGATTCCTGAAGGGGACACAGTGAAACTTCCAGTTGCGATAAAGACTATTACGGACCGGACAGGGCGCCAGACCTTCTGTGAGATTACAGATGTAAGGCAACTCACCCCCAAACCCCAGCCTTTCTCACACATGTGTCCTCTGATGAAGGCTAATGTTTGGACTGTGCCCGTTGCAGCACATGTTGGCCATGGGGAGTTTAGACCACAGCAACGTGGTCCGGATGCTGGGCATCTGCCCCGGGGCCAGTCTCCAGCTGGTCACTCAGCTCAGCAGCCAGGGGTCCCTCTTGGAGCACATCAGGCAGCGCAAGAACAACCCCGGCCCTCAGAGACTGCTCAACTGGTGTGTGCAGATCGCCAAGGTGAGCGTCTGGTCCAGTGAACGTTATTCACAGGCAGTCCAATGTTTGCTCTTCAAGATGACTCAGACGTGCTCTGAAATGGCTTCCAGGGCATGTACTACTTGGAAGAACATAGGATGGTCCATAGGAATCTGGCCGCCAGAAACGTGCTCCTGAAGAATGACTACATGGTCCAGATCTCAGACTATGGCATCGCAGACCTGCTCTACCCAGATGAGAAGAAATACTTTTACAACGAGGTCAAGGTTTGTAGTCCAGCCATAAAGCAGGCTAGGGTCAGTAAAAACAGCACTTTGTCTGCAGTAAAGGATCAAAGTGTATCAAAACAGTGGGTTATGACCCTAACGCATTCGGAGCTGTGTAATCTAATACAACCCTGCAACAACCTTTTGATAATCATTGACCATGATTATCTATTGAGTGCTAACATTTGTACCATGCCATAACGTGTTTCAACAGACTCCAATCAAGTGGATGGCCCTGGAGAGCATCTTATTCCGTAGATACACCCATCAGAGTGACGTCTGGAGCTACGGTGAGACCAGGTTTCACCATAATAACATAATCAGTATATATTATCGATATCATACAAGCGCAACAATGTTGCTTGGAATGCATCCGTCTTTGCAATCCAATGAGTGAGATTGAATGGTTTGTCCACGAGGTTAATATGAGTACTGTGTGGGTCCCTTGCCACTGAAGGTGTGACGATATGGGAGATGATGTCGTTCGGGGCGGAGCCCTACGTGGCGATGCGCCCGCAGGAGGTCCCTGATCTGCTGGAGAAGGGCGAGCGCCTGGCCCAGCCCCAGATCTGCACCATCGACGTGTACATGGTCATGGTGAAGTGTGAGTCCCACACCTTCTCCTCTGGTGCTCTGCAGCGCTGGTATCAGACCTTCAAGAGGAACACTTCTCAGCAAGTGTTTCATTATAGGACTCCTGTTTTGATCCACAGGCTGGATGATCGACGAAAACGTCCGTCCAACCTTCAAAGAGCTTGCCAATGAGTTTACGAGAATGGCCAGAGACCCTCCTCGATACCTTGTGATCAAAGTAAGACACGTTTGATCCCCTTCATCCACCAGCCACTTCCACATAATGTGTCACTCAGGTTTCTTCTCCGTCTGTGATCTGTCCCAGGGGGCCAGCAGCGCACAAGACCCTGGCCCAGAAGAACAGCGGACCGCTGACCTAGAGGAACTGAACGGAGATCTAGAGGACCAGGAGGCGGAGGGTCTAGACGAGGGCCTGGCCTCCCACCCTCTCTATATGTCTCCGTCCAGAAGTCTGTCCCGTCTCTCCAAGATGGAAAGCATTAAAGTGAGGATTGCCACTGGCTGGAGAAACCCTGTTTGAGTACAATGCGTTTTGTTCTGTGTTATAAATATTAAACCTTTCCTTCCTTATGCTACAAATAACACAGACACCAGTGAGTTTGGCCGGGTACCTGCCCATGACTCCAGGTGTAGATGCTACAGGACAGGTAACACCTTAAACACCACTGTACTGGGTGTCTGTTACGGCCCCGCATGCCCATGAACCAGGCCTGTCCGCCTGTACTCAGGGCTTTGTTCTGGTCCCGCTGCAGGGGGCCTGGCCATCTCGCTCCAGGCTGGACTCTGCCAGGACGCTGTCGGAGAGCTCGGAGAGTCGGACCGCCATGGAGCTAGAGCTGAACGAGGACTTCTCCCTCACAGGAAGCCTCAGAAGGAAACGTCAGCGCGAGGACAGTGCCTACCTCTCCCAGAGAGACAGCATGTCTGGGGGTCCCCCAGAGACGCCCTCTCCTGACACAGAGAACGAGGAAGACCAGAACGGATATGTGCTCCCTGAAAAAAGCCCCAAGAGAGGTGACCAACCCTTCCATCTGAATCCTTTCCATTAGCACAGTACACAATACCAATCGTCCTTCATCGATCAATGACTAATATGCATTTCATGAGATCAGACTCGGTAGGTCATACCAATACTAACCATTTCTATCCAAATGTGGTTTTCCAGACTCCTTACTCTTTGTGGCCCAAGTCACTCCGTTCAAAGAGCGGATGTGCATTGTTCACTCGCCAGGACCCCAGAGTGATGAAGACGATGAAGAATACGAGTACATGAACAAACACACAGCATGTCCACAAGCAAAGCCTCACGGCAAGCTCAGGGACAGCAGCTCCTGGCTCCAGATGAAGGACATGGGAGGTCATCCTTCAAATGAAGACAAGGAACACCTCCACAGCCACATCTCAGAAGACCGCGCCTCTCTTGAATACGAGTACATGGACATCCGGGGAGTTGACACAGAGGAGAACCTCCCTCTGCAAACTCACAACGGTCCGCTGAGAGCAACGGTCCAAGAGAACAACAACCTTTCCAGGGAAGTCTTGGATGAGGTGGAGGACGGGCAGCAGGAAGAGGACAACTACCAGTACACAAACAGACAACCGAAGCTCCGACAAGCGCTTGAAAAACGGAAAGAAGGGAAGGGCCTGAGGAGGGGCGATAATGATGCTTGTGAGTATGAAGACATGAACTTACTCAGCGCCCTCGGAGCTGAGGAAACAGCCATGTACCAGAACCTGTGTGGGGAAGAGGAGGGATCTGTCCAGGGTACGGAGAGACTCGGTCCTTCTGGCATTGACTCTTACGTTAAAGTACGGGCTGGGGCGGCCATCGGAGAACCCGGTGGCGTTGACAGATCCTTTGACAATCCTGATTATTGGCATAGCAGGATGTTCCTCAAGCCCAACGCTGTGCGTACTTAGCAGGACATTGTTTAGCACAACGCCTGGGAACAGCGTGGCCCAGTGAGCCGGCGCCGTCCGGTAAACCATGCATGAAGGACCATGAAGTGGAGACCAATCAGAAGCCCTCCTCGTCCAGTAGCCCCCCCACACCTTTTGTATTTTGTGACCTTCTGGTATTTTCTGTTACATGATTGGATGTTTACAGACATGAGCTTTTGAGTATTGTTAGCTAAATGGCACTGAATGAACCAATAATACAAACAAGGGCCAGATGACCAGCCTTAAGCTTAGGGAGCTGAAGTGTTTTCCTAATGATATGAACAAATGAATGACATTTTTAGAGCAGCATATTTTGGGGGACTTTTAACTTTCATGTTTCAAACCTTGTTATAAGATATTGGCCTATTAAATATGTTTTGTTTACACACTTAATGAATATTGAATATTACATATCTTGAAATAAAATCTTTTTTACTTACTACTTAAACCTGTGTTATAGATGTGTGTGTGCGTATGATGATGTTTCAAGGAAACACTAAATAATGCTTACACAAACTAGGACAAACTCGTCATTTATTGTTTATGGATTAGATAGATATTAGATATGTATTTGTCCTTACGGAAAATTGTTCTGCGCCATACAGTACAGTACGTCAGTACGTCTGATACACGTATACAGAAGACAATAAGAAAGACAGTTTGACAAGACGGGATAAACAGATTTTCCCTCAACCCCCACCCACCCCACCCCCCACACGCACCAGGACAGAAGACACAGACCACACTACACTCTATTACAAATAGGATGGTAGAGTGCAGTTGTGCATACTGTGACAGTCCAGACATAAGGAATGTGCATGGTGCTATTTAATTGTAAAATAAATACTAAGCTAGGTTGTCCTCACACCTCCTCATCAGTCTCATACATCTATCATAACAAGCCATGATCATGCAGGGGACTCCCAGTCGTGGTGTAAAGGATGAGCGCGTTTATAGGCTCGGCCCGGACGTTTAAGAGGAAATATGAGATGACTGTAAAGATGAACCGCAACAGACCACTGCCGATCGCTGAAATGGGAATGGGTATGAAATAGGAGGAGACGGCACCGATCGTAGGTTGAATTGGTAAGTTTAGATACAACCACAATTCTCGGCGAAATTTATGTTACTACCCGATTTTAATGAGGTTCAAACTTTTTGTGCAGAGGCAGAAAAGGTTTAATAGAAATCAGTAAAGGTGAGTTTTATCTGTTTTGTTGTTTTCATGTATAAAAAAAGGTTGTTGTAGGGTTGACCAGAGGATTGCTGCTAAATTAATGTGTGAGCAGGTAGAACCTCTAGGTATATTTGGAATAATTCAATATTGTGCATCAAGAGTCAAGAATGATATCTATATATATCTATATATATAGATATATATATATATAGTGCAAACGGAAAACCTTATTTTGCCAAGTATCTTATAAGGAAGTGTAAGGCAATTTAAAAACAATAAATGTCTATCCAAAATGAAAAATTATTTCATGATGAACTACAAAAAACAATCCAAACTCCTATGGTTCCAAAATGGAGAAGAGCGGTCCTTCTAGTGCTCGTTGAACTACATTTCCCTACAAGTGAGGGAAAAAGGGCGGATTAGCATGGTGACAATTTCCTGATAAATAGCGCCCTCCCCAACGTCACGTCCTCTTTCAGCTGCTCTCCTCGCGCAGAGGTACGTGCTGAACTATCGCTCGGTGCTGAACAGAATCCAAGTTAATCTTCGAAATGTAATTTCATCCGCAGTCTCTAATCATATGTACCCATTCCTTCCCTAGACTTTTCTCCACACGATGAGAGCCAAGGTAAGTGAACCACAGTGAATGGTGTATTTTTGCCTGGACATCCTACTTCCCCCAACAATGGATCTTCCAGTCCTTTGGCTAGCCTTCTCTACTATTAGTGTCATCATATCTTACGGTTACTGAGTCTACATGCTCGGTTTGTCCCTAAACTTAAGTTTATAATGGTTATTTCGTGCTATGGTAGTCTTGACAAGAGGTCCGCATTGATGCGTGCGTCTCAGGCTAATAGTGATAGCATGTCTACTCCACATGTGTGGTCTGAAGGCCCAGTTGGAGTGGGCTCAAGAGTCATTGCTTGAAACGTC
>JAOTIX010000024.1:3312634-3322827 GCA_027123715.1 Gaidropsarus macrophthalmus
TATACATTGTAAAGCGCTTTGGTCACAACGTCGTTGTTGAATAAAGCGCTATATAAATACAGTCCATTTACCATTTAGGAGGGTCTGAGTATGTTGCTGCTGTTGAGAGGACATGAAGCATGCAAGAAGAACCTTCACATCAGAGCCCCTGTCCCTATAGGATAGGACGGAGCAGCGAGAGGTGTGGTTCATCACCAGGTTGTGCGATGCTTCCAGTCGCGTCGGGCTACAGAAATAGCACGACGACCGACGTTGCTTTAATACATGCATCAGTCGTCTCTCAGCGCTAATCAAAGATTCCTGGGGGCCACCGGCACAATCTAGCACAGCCTTGAGGGCCTCACTGCACCGGTGTGTGCAGTGTATGTGTGTGTGTGTGTGTGTGTGTGTGCGTGCGTGCGTGCGTGCGTGCGTGCAGAGAGAGAGAGAGAGAGATGCAAAGACTGTGTGTGCGTGCCCGTTTGTCTGTGTGTGTCTGTGTATGTGTAGAGGAGTACAGAGTGTAAGTGAGTGTACAGCAATAGACAGCGCCTGTGTGGGTGAGTTAGAGTGTGTGTGTGTGTGTGTGTGTGTGTGTGTGTGTGTGTGTGTGTGTGTGTGTGTGTGTGTGTGTGTATGGCATACTGCCCCACTGCACACTGGCAGACAGCATGTTTGCGTGTGTGTATGAGAATGTGCCATGACAGACAAGGTGTAGGAAAGCAATGCGTCAGTGTGTTTGGGTATGAATAAGTGTGTGTGTGTGTGTGTGTGTGTGTGTGTGTGATAAGATAGAATAGACTGGGAGGAGACCGTGATAGACTGGAGGATACACACACACAGAAGAGGCAGCTGGAAACTCTGCAGGCCACACTGCTTCTTTCAATCAATGCTTATGATGTATAATAGCCTCCACAGGGACTGGCAGCACACACACACACACACACACACACACACACACGCACACGCACACACCTTCCGTTGTTGCCTCTGACTTGCTGCACTTCCTTTGTGCGCCTTTTGACACCAACGACTTGGCTCGGCTCTCCCTCGCGCTTTTTGGCTCTTGACTGTTCCTCTCTCCCCCCCTCTCTCCTTTTATCTCGCTCTACCCTTCCGCCCATCAGCTCACAGCCCGTTTGTCAGCAGCCCGGGAAGCATCAATGGAGGCTAAGGAGAGGGGCTGTCAGAGAATGAGAGGAGGAACACACAGGGATACACAGAGGAGACGGAGAGAGAGAGAGAAGGCTGGAGGATGGAGGCAGAGGTCTGGGAGAACAGAAGGGAGGAGAGGGGAGGAGAGTGAGGGAGGAAGAGCAAGAGATACAGGATGAGAGAGGACGGAGGGAGGCAGGTCCAAGAGACGGGAAGAGAGAGAGGGATACAGAAGGAGGGGTGGAGGTGAGTAGAGAGAGGTAGTGGGAGAGAGAGAGAGAGTTTTCTCAAGGTGCCACTGGATCTCAGTGGCACCAACTTCTCTCTCCTCCACCCCTCCCCCCGCCTCCGTCCAACCTCCACGCCAGGCTGTCTGGCGGGCGGCGTCTCCTGGCCACTTCCTGTCTGCCTGTATAGCCAGCGCATGCCGGGACCATCAGGTGGAGGAGGAACTACGGCTCAATTATGCAGGCGGTGTGAATTAACCATGAGGCTACACCCAGGACTGTATAGACCAGAGTGAGACAGCCCATAGGCACAGACCGACACACACACGCAATCGCAAACACACAGTCACAAATGCACACACACATACGCACAGACACGGACACAAACTCTCACGCGCAGCCACAATCACAGCCTCGCACACTGAAATATATATCCATACACAACTCATACGAATGCACGACGCGTCACAGCAGCTAATCAGGCGTTCGCCAGCGGAGGCTGAGCCCCTGCCAGATGTGATTCCCCCGGTCGTTTGGCGACTGCAGAATATAGCCTTGATTTATACTTCTTCATAACAGCCAGGCTGCAAACACATGGGACTTCCATTGACCTTTGGTGTCAACACGGGAGTTCTGCGGTGCACGTGACTCGTATATAATATAACACGACCCCCAGGTCTGGGCAGTTAAAAGTAGCCCACCGCCACCCCTATTCACACAGAACAACCACATGAGGAAACACAACACAGTACAGCCTTAGCCAACGCCATGGCGCCCGGCACAGCTGTGCTGTTGAACCCCCAACACAACGGGTTGTCAGCCAGCGGCTGGTCCACCACAGCTACCAGGATAGCATCACGGTTATGAATGGCATGTAAAGAAAGGATGCTGTGGACGATGGAGTTGGGCCCACTTGGTGTTCCCCAGGATGTGGACCGATATAGACCTCGGGTAGAGACTGCAAGGTAGCTTTAGGCCAACAAACTCTTACTTTCTGTGGCCATCGGGCTGAGTGGCCTTTGTAACGAGAGAATCTAGAATGAGAATGTAATTAGGCCCTATTTCTGAGCATGGAAGTGCACTTAACCTATGGCTAGCTTAGCCTGGGCTACATGCCATTATTGCCATTATCGCCGTTCAATTTCCATGAGGAGAAGAAGAGCGCGAGAGAGCTACACGCTTCCGGTAAATATCAGTTGGCTTCCGTTGAAGTGGATCAGAGCAAAGCGCGTGTGCTGCATGGGAAATGCTGAGCAACGTAAGGGAGGAGACAGTTGTTACATGTGCCGTCTGTCGTGTCTTCTCCCTGCTTTACCGTAGCGTCTATTTTGTTTTTCATTAGTACTTGATTTTGATTTTTGATTTTATTGTATTGTATTTCCTTTTGTGTTTTCCAATGACGCTGCAACTGCTGCACAAATTTCACTTACGGGGGACTAATGAAGTTGCATCTATCCCCATCTACATGTATGAAGGGGAGGGGCGCCTCACCTGGTTTGACGGTCTTCAGGCGAACAGGTTCCCGAAAGTGCCGGATGACGGCCAGGGTGTCTCGGTTTGTAAGTCCACTGACGGGCGTCCCGTTCACCTCCAGCAGCACGTCGCCGTAGTAGGGCAGTTTCCCGACGTGACACACCAGAACGTCCAGTTTCATCTGACCTAAGAAGGGGAACTCTCCCCCCTCAGCGCCCCCCAGGATCTCCACCACGGAGCCCAACTCGCCCATGCTGCCCCATGACACCGCACACTCCACCACCTTGCTGGTCCAGTGTTTCTTCTTCTTTAGTGTCCTGGACATGTTTCGCGCTTCTTCTTCTCAAAGAGTAGGGAATGCACGGGGTTTGTCTTAAAGACTCGGCTCCTCTCCGTGTGCACTTCAGCGGCGCAGGCGTTGCCTGATACTAAATAACGTGGAGTTATTCTCGGGGATAGTTTGGAATCGCATCTCCCTGGGAAATGTTCACAAACGCGTCTGCATTGTGCTCGCTCATTCAATCGGTGGTCCGCGGTCCTTCACGATCCCATTAGTAGAATATAGGCCTGCACCCCCCCTCCCCCTCCCCCCAAGTGGTTATTCGTGCGTAAAATGATGAGTTTACAGTGGCGTAATGCTTTGAAATAACGTAATCAACGGTGATGTCCCTCCACAACTACAGCAAGTCGAGTCTTCGTTGTCCGAGGCTTTCTAACACAACACGGGAGCCACAACAAACTGTTCACTCACCTCGTCTGTGATCGCTGGGTGTATTATTAATATTAGGGTATACGTCGTATTAAGGAATGTCACAAGTCGTAGGCTGTATCTCAAGACGTCGACGCGATATCCGGTGTAAAACCTGGAAATAGACTCGCGGGCGGCTTAGGACTACGTTCCCTGGAATACGGTTCAACATCCAGTGCATTTTGATTGACGGGCGACTGTTGGCGACAGCGGCATTCTCCGCTACAGGTCTGAACACACCTGGCACCGCGCGACAGAGATCTCTCCGGAACGCCCATTTACGCATCGCCGTGCGCATCCAGTTCGCTGCCCTTTTCCTTCTAGACAGACGGTCGCACCATCGACAGACATGCGTTGCCAAATGAAGGATTCAAATTCTGCTGAAATCGTCTGTTTTCTTTTCCCTGTTTGGAGGAATAAACTATTTTAGTCTTTCACATTCCATGTTTAAAGCAGGCTGTTTTACGCCATGAAATATATTGCCTAAATATATTTAACATTGTGAAAAAAATAACCGTGACTAATTGTAATAAGATACCAATAATATAATATCTATTTATGGTATACTGGCGTTTATAAATATTATGTTGTTGAACGTTTATGTATACGTACGTATATACGTCTACGGCGCCACCTGTGGACATACTGCGGTCACTGCAACCAACGGAGGGAACATTTTTACATAACTCGTTGCAATCCTTTACAAGATATTGTCGTCATTCATAATCAAGTAAATTTGATTCATGAGGCTTCATAATAGACTATATTATGAGATTACATTACCGAGCCTAAAGTCATTCTACCCACACATTGACTCATACATTGCTTTCGGCCTATTAATTACATTTCACCCATGGTGCATGTCTGAAACGGATAAATGTGGAGCATTATTTTTTTTTTTACATGTGTTTATTATGAGTAACTGCCATGTAACAAAAAGGCGCTTTAGATTTAGAGATTGTTCTGTACAAGTATCCAGAGTTTAAACCAAATACAATTCATATTTAACTGAACAAGTTCCAACAGTACAAAAACAAGCAGCATTGGGTAATATCAGGGCACCCCTGCTAAACTTTGGTATTGGTCAGAAAGACCTGTACAAAAAAAATAACAAAATTATACAAAACGGCATACGAAAATAACAACTAAACAATTGTTTGCCTATGTAGTGTTTCCATGGTGACCAGCACATTCCGCTGTATGCTTAACCGGATTTCTGGCCAGAACTTTCCAGGTAATCGAAAAAGTTGAAGTCAGTGGCAATCCGATTCAGTGGAAAATATGTTCATTACATTAAGTGTCATAACATTGGTCCAACAAAAAGAAGGGAATAAACATTAAGTGGATGGACTCATAGTCAATACGAAAAGGCGTGTGGGTGTTAATTTGGTGTACCAAGGCAGACCTGATCCAAGTCTTTGCATAACTACAGCATATCCTGCATTTAAAGTACCATAATTCACCTGTACATGCACCATGAAAACCCACCAGGTGAACTCAATTAAGACAGGAAAAACCTATTCACACAAAGCATAGCTTTCAGTTATTGTTCCAGAATGGACTTTCATTTCCCAGCATTGGGTAAATATACTTTACAAGTTAACCACTGATGGAGAAAGAAAATACATATTTTTTTTCCCCGCCCATCAGAAAGACCTCAAGATGGCTGCTTACGGCCCCACAGAATAAGTACCTGGGTATTTCCTTTTTGAAATACCGCAAATTTAAAATGCATAGCAAGAGCACAACCGCCAGAAATATGGAAATGATTCAATTTGCAAACAACTGGCGTCGAAGGAAGAAAGGGGAGACAGAGAGTAAAAACAGACAGAGGCAATTGTGAGGGAGTAAAGCCAGCGATGGCGAGCCATCGTCGGAGCAGAAGATGGATTTGGGATAGCAGCCCGCATGGCCATCAACAAGGTCTCCAGAACGTGTACAGGAGGGAGAGAGAGAGCATATGAAGTGAAGATTACCTCTTGGTAACGAATGCAAATATTAATGAAAGCAGGAAGGTGGTGAGGTGTGGGGGTGGGGGGGGGAGATTAAGTGATCAGATTTTGATAAGCGTCTTGATAAGCAGCATTACGGAAGCTTTGCAGCGCTTTAATTAACGCTGCTCTCGCTCTAATGAGTTCTTCAGCATCTTCAGCAGACATTTTTGGATCTCTGCACGCTTGGAAAAACGCTGGGAAATTACAGAGTTTAGGAATCAGCCAAATATATCAGCGTATTTCGCTCAGCCACGCCAATAGGACGGGGATCAACCGAGCGTAGGCTGTGGTGTTGTTCAGGAGAAACGGGTGCGATGGGGACGTCCAGTCAAGACGCGGCAGCCATGCTCAATGCATTATGGGTACTTAAGAACGTACAGCGATTCATAATCAAGTGCCTGCTAAATAAAGACGGGGAGGGAAACGAGAATCAGTGCATATTGAACCGATAAACACATCGAGACATCATGGTTGTACCTGAAGGAAAAGAAAATGCTGTAGGACTGATTAAAATTCAAAAAGCGGCGCTATGCCAGGGAATCGAACCGTCACAAGCGGTCAGTTGGGCCGCGATTGTCAAATGAGCAAACGCGTAGGATTATTCATACCAGAACGCTGTGCCGGCAGAGAGAACACTATCCAAACAAGGAAACGAGACACGGTACCGCTTATAGACGACAGTAGGAAGAAAGGAAACATATAGGGAAATATCAATGTAGGATATATTATTATACGTACAACGCGCTCGCACACACAGACGCTCGTCAGTGTGGCGCCCGCGTCCCCCAAAGCTTGCATAAGTGGCGACCGATCCGCGTCGAGAGTCAAGTACGGGTTGCCGTGGGAATGTAGGTCACATACGATAGTCCCCGGCTCCGCCGTATACTGGGAACCGAAGACTGCTGGTCAGAGAACCTCGAACGAGTCCTCCGTCGTTCGTCCTCTCCCCCGCCACAACATCCTCACCCCTCCCTCCAGCTGCTGGGAAGTGAGGCGGGAGTCACGGGCCGGGGTCCGACAGGCGGATACGCGAGCGAGGGGGGAGAGTCCGGGGGACTGAGGGTCCCCGCCACCTCCCTACCACCCCTCTCCCGGTACCCCTCCGCCTTGAGTCCAGGACCTCCGAGCACGACATGACTCCTCCGGACTGACATTCATAGCTTTTGCGTCGAGGGAGAGAGTGATAGAAGGAACGTGTGTGTGTGTGTGTGTGTGTGTGGAGCTGGGACGGAGGGGGGGGGAGGGGGTGGAGGGTATGGAGAGTGGAGGGTTGGTCCGCACATCATCACGAGGTGAACTCAAATCACCTCAAAGTTTTGTATTTCCTTAGGTCCTTTCCTTCTAAGAACTTAATGTGGGAATGGGATTCTACTGCTAACCCTGCTGTACTTTAGAGTTTGACTCAGACGAGGCCGTATCCATTAAAGCGCAAACAGGGGGTTGTTAAGCATTGCTTTTCCAGGGTTGAGGCGTGAGAGATGTGTGCGTGTCTGCTCATAGGATCTTTGGGGAGACTTTCAAAACTATTTTGATCATCATGGCGGTTCTGAGATCGACCGTGGGTGAGTCACCCATGGCCATGGCACCACAACAATATTAGCCGGGTGGAAAGATGGACAGAGACACAACCGCACACTCGGGGGGAGAGAAAGTGAAGCATTGGTAATTGAAGTTTGTCTATCTATATGTTTGTGGTTGTGTGTGTGTGTGTGCGGGCGCTCAACACTTCTGAAGGGAAAAGACAGCAGGTTTAATCCCTGTTCTTAAACCTCAGGCTGTGTGCAGTGGAGGTATATCTATCTTGGGTATGGGGCTGGTCATTCTAGTGTTTCCTCTTGTTGAGGGATTAGGCTATGGCTTGAGAAATGGCCACTGATGCTCTACTCCAAGACAAACCGTTCTGGGTTTCAAACCTCAAAGTCCACCGTCTAGCTCTGGGCCTCCCTGCACAAAAAGCTTGATCTGAAAAAAATAAATGGTGAATGAAAAACAGTCCGGACCCATATGATTTCATATCGGTGGTATGTAGAGCCTGGCATGTAGAAGGGTTTCATTAGTAAAAACCATACATGTATAAAGACATCAAAGGCATTTTTCTTACAGCCAATAATAAAAATAACTTTCCGATGGAGATGGAGTAGTTTCAGCTGGCCAGCATGAGGCTGTCCATACCACACTGTTGCTTGTTTTAATATTCGACCATCATTACAACAGAAACTTTGTGGTGTAACAAGACAATTATAACTTTATGAGATTTATCCGCGATACAAACAATTACACTTTAAGTCTTCTCTGGAAAGAGGCCAACTGTATCCATTTTGTGTTAGCTTATATTTTTCTGAGGAAGCGGATATCAGATTTGTTTGGCGTTCCCCTGCCACGACCAGTACATCAATCCACCAAGAACATTCAGCCGGAGAAATGTGTGAAATGTGACCGCCAGCTTTTTGCGATAATTATCCAGCGTTTCGGGCCACCAGGCACCGTTCAGACCACTTCTCTCCTCACTGTCTGGTGTTCTCGACATTCAGAAGTCGGCGTAGGTCTCGTACTCAAAGGAAGATACCTCACACCCAACCACATTCCCGCGGAGCCGCTCGTTCTCCTCGCTGAGAGGCTGTTAATCATATTCATCGCTTGGCGTTTCTGTGCTTCTTCCAAATGCTGACCGGGGTTTTTTAAGGTAAAGGAGGGTTGCTGGTTTTCTCTTCTCTCGTTGTTATGTCATTACATACACAGAATTGTATTTTGGAGGTAATAAGCAGCCAATAAGGGTTATAAATGGGGCCCTTGCTGAAAAAACATCAAAAGGATAGTATTTTGTATTCTGGACAAAAGAATGATGAACAGACAAACTGCATTTGCTCTCATGAACGTCTGCAGCAAGTTAGCATGAAAGGTGCTCCCAAGAACCTGCACTTAATGTAGCATTTATATCAATAGAAATATAGAAATATGTTAGCCATCTCCCCTCCTACACACAGTACATTCTAATTAGCTCCCATGAAATACTTTGTCTTGGCTGATGGTGTCCAGAGTGGTTTTAGACGACACTTTATGTGATATTAATGTTGCTGCCGGTGCGCACACACACGCACTCATGTGACATGAACACACATACCCCCCGTGGGTAGTTTGTCATTACGCCGGGGCTAATGCCCCACCGTACTCGCGGTACACACACGGCACACGGTAGCCGTGTGTGGTTTAACGGAGTGAGAGAGACCTTAAAGGTTGAGGCCAATGAGACAAATTCATGATTAAATCGAAAAGTATCCTTTGATGCGTCGAGAAATTAAAAATTAATTGCTCAGAATGTCAAGAATGTATTGGTTAATTATGTTAGAACACACTTTTGCTTTAATAAAATAAAGTATATACAAGAGAAAATACTTCATCACCTCTTTAAAGGGCTCAACGCGAACCTTTAAAAATGTTCCCGGCAACCGGGCCTCCCCTTTTGGTTGCCCAAACTGAAACTGGTTGCCACCGATTTTGTTAAAAGCCATTGCCATTAAAAGCCATTGCCATTGCTAACCTGCAGAGCAATATGCGTTTCTTCCAAAAAGTCCATGGCCCACATTCAGGCATCGATCAGGGAAAACAAATCTCTGGAAGACATGGCTCTGTTTAGGAGTGCTCCATATAAACATCGAGACACACTCATCATAATCTGCCTCGCCCGCTCTCTCCCTTTCACCAACCTATTGAGCTCTCAGATTAAAAAGTGAAACCCCATTAGAGCTGAATCCTAAGTAAGGTGTTTGTGGTGAAAGGACGGAGCCTAAGCTTGTCTCCACGAGGCTATTTGGGGCCATGAATGAATCCATTTTCTTTTTGAAGGCTTTCTTGCTTTTTGTGAGTCCTGTAGGCTGATAGAGGATAGCATTTGCAACTTCCTTCTCCGACTTTTAAAGCAATGTATAGATATCTCTAATGCAACACATTTATATATTTTTGGGGTGGCCAAAGTAAACTAAGAAAGGAACTTCATTACAATTTCCCCAAATGTTTGCCAATGGAAACCTGCCAGCTGTTATTGTGGGCTACATTGGTTTTTTGTAAGAATAGACACTTGCTGTTTTCCTATCATTGAAAGTTTACCTTTAGAGACTCTCCCTCTATGCGGTCGTTCTGCTCTTACTTTGCACAATTTGTCACAGCTTCCATCCCCTTATCTCTTGTTTGGATTTGAAGAGAAAGGGAAGTTCATTTAATACAGAGTCTCTTGGCGTTTCATGTCTATCATGGCAGATTGCAAAACTGAAATTTCACGTTTTTACTTGGGGCTTTCATCCCCTATCGTGCGTCTGGATGTGATAAAAAAATGACCATGAAAGTGTTTTCAGTACAATTCTCTCGGTTTACAATGCAAATGTATTTTCACCGTCGTGACAAATCGAGGATGCCATTTTGTTTTTTCTGCCACACAATTTTTCCTTTCATCTAGAAACAGCGTGGAGGCCTCGATAGCGGTCCTCCACCGACCTTCATGGTGGGCGTCCGTTAGATTTTTAAGAAATTGAAATATTGAAATGTTCCATCACCTGCACGACACACACACACACACACACACACACACACACACACACACTGTGCAGGGAGCAGTGGGCAGCC
>JAOTIX010000024.1:3413531-3424492 GCA_027123715.1 Gaidropsarus macrophthalmus
AGAGAGAGAGAGAGAGAGAGAGAGAGAGAGAGAGAGAGAGAGAGAGAGAGAGAGAGAGAGAGAGCGTGAGAGAGAGAGGGGGAGAGAGAATGGAGCATTTTTCCCAGAGGCCAGTTTGAGTATCAACGGTGTTAATGCAAATCAATAGCGAATGGAGACAGCCGGAGTCCAGAGACACGATGTGGAAACGGGAGAGTGGTTCACCTGTGTGTACATGTGTGTGTGTGTGTGTGAAAGAGAGATTGAAATGGGATTGTGATTGAAAAGTGATTTATGATTATGTGTGTTTATGTTTATGTGTTAACTATGATTTATGGTTATGTGTGTGTGAGATGTATGTTTGCGCTGTTTTCTCTTTGACTTTTATATCTCATTACGTGCTTCATGGTATATGAAATAATAGGCTATACATTAAATTGCAAAATTGACGTTATCAATTATTTCATTTGGTTCATGTTTAAATTACATTTAATCAACGTCATCATGTTAACGTTATGTTAAGTAAAAACACCAAACTCCAAGCATTAAAAAGGCTTAGCCTATAAAGATGGTCTCTATTCTGAAGGAAAGGCTGTCGAATAGCGAGTGTGCTTAAAGTATCTCTGCTCTGCGCGAACTTAATGATCGCCTTATCTCTGACCGGCGATGGTGACACTCCGCCTATATACACACTATATACACCAGCACGCGTGACCGCTGCGCCGCGTTCATGGTCCATCGGTTCCAGTGCACCCGTTGGAGAGAGAAAAAATAACAAGAGACGTGAAATTGGTCTCTTGTTTGCTGTTCTTTGGCTCCTCCGCGAATGCATTAACTCATCTGCCTCTGCCACTGCCACTGTTAAAGTCACAAGTAAAGCTTTCAATGTCGAGGGGAGGTGGAAGCAGCCAGCGTTCAGTCCTTATTTGTTCAATCAGGGTAACCTGCTGTGGTATACTGCTGGATGCAGATAAGAGAACAGAACACACAAAGGCAGCCTTGCATACAGGAGCCTTATCGCTATAACGTCAACGGACTGAATATTCAACGTGGGACTATGAAAAAAAGGATGTATCCTAAAGGCCTTTTGGTTCATTTTGTCTTCATGTCAGGATGTCCAAATGGATGGAGCTCAATAACCTAACTCAAAAATAACCTCAATTGAAGTTATAGTTGTAGTTTGATCTTAATCAGGTGGTTAGGCCAACTGAAATTTACAATTTAGGGCGTGTCCATGTCTAAATGAGTGACGCCATTAAGACATAGGACTGACTATGCCATGAAGAAAAATATACAGTAAATGGTGATATATATTTGCCTAAGCTTTTGTCAGGTACTTGTACAACCAGTGCATTCATTGCACAGGTAGGCCAATGCAAATGTTGAAGGAAAGCAAGCAAGAACTCGATTGTACCAAGACTTTAAACTACATATCATGGAGAGCCAAACACGTGACGAAAGAATAGTTATAATGTTCATGGTAATGTTACCATAATGTTCATAATGTTCATGGCTTTGCGTCCGTGTGTACACCGAGCAGTATAATTGGTTTATGTATTAAGCCTTTAATACATTATAACGGTAAATATGAAGATGGCATCAACGAGAAATCCTGTGCGTAAAGCAATGACGCACGAACCAATGACCGTGTAATTCATGCATAAGAAGAAAAAAACCCTAGACCATGGGCAACCATGGTAGGCGTGAACGCATACTGATCAGATGGCGTTAATTCAAATGTCCATTGGTATCATTAAAGGTGAACACGTAGGACAGTGATTCTCAAATGCCGGTACGCGTACCCCTATGGGGTTATTTGGGGTACTGCATTTCTACAAATTAGTAACTTTTTATTTATTTAAACAATTCTTAAATATTCCCACGTTAATAAAATCAGTTAAATTTGGATACTCGCAGTATTTGCACCCTTTCAATGTCCGTGTTTACACTTCCAAATAGAATGCACGCACATTATTTATGGGGATTTTCAGTTTTTCTCCCAAAACGTCTTTATTCTGTTGAAGCTTGGGTACTAACTTTAACTTTATTAAGCAGTGTCTTTATTCTGTTGAAGCCTAACCCTAACCCTAGCTGAAAGAAATACCTTAGAGCGGGTACACTAGTAGAAAAAGGTTGAGAATCACTAACGTAGAGTATGAATTAGTCAAATAGAATTCAACCTACCCTCTCTGGGCGCTGCTGGATCCCACGCAGACCACATCTGGACGGAGAAAAACGGGGTCCAACACACAACATAAGCCAGCACGATCACAAAGGTCATTTTGACAGTGGTGATCTTCGCCTTGGAGATGAGCTTAACGCTACTCACTCGGGAGATGGTGTTCGCTTTGGAGATCCTGGGCGTGAGGTTTATGCCGTGGTCCCGCTTGGTTTTAAGCCTAAAGTTTTGCCATATCTTGAAACTTATCAATCCATAACAAATACTGAGGATGGTCACTGGAATGATGTAAATAGTGAGACTGATCCACGTGATGTATGCCTTGGCCCCCCATGGCTGCACGAAGTCCCCCCAGCAGTCGTACACCCCTGACCCAGCGCTCCCCACTTCCCTCAGGGAGAAAATGTACATCTGAGGGGCGCTGAAGAAGAGGCTCAGCAACCAGGACAGGATCACATAAAAACGGTCCTTCCTCCGATGCAGGGAGCGCAGCGGCTGACAGATGGCCAGGCACCTGTCTATGGACATCAGCACTAACATGTAGGTGGACGCAAACATCCCCACCACCTGCATGTACTTCACCAGTCTGCAGAGAATGTCAGGTCCATAGAACCGGAAGGTTATGTCCCAGATAAGTTGAGGGAGAACTTGGAAGATGGCCACCACCAGATCAGCGATGCTGAGGTGCTTCATGAAGTAGTACATGCGTGACTTGCTGTGCTTGGTGGTGTGGATGGCCAGCAGGACGCACAGGTTCCCGGTCAGCGCCAGAAGGAGCACCAAGGCGAGAACGGTCACCTCCACCTTGGCCACCTCCTCGTTGCGCTTTAAAGGGTTCGTCTGATTGAATTTATTGACCGCATTGCCATGGCTGGAGTTCCTCCACGATTCGTTGAATTGCCAAAAATCACTGTCATTTGATATTCTTTCCATGGTCTCTGGTGCGTGTCCGCTGTGTCCGGTCAGTGGTTCGGAGTCATGCGGTTGCTCCAACGATCATCTGGACGAGTTGCAGACAAGAGATGGTGATGATACTCTGGACAAGCTGCAGACTAGAGATGGTGGTGGTGCTCTGGAAGGGTTTCAGTTTTCGGTCGTGCCATAGGTTTCCTCATCAGTAGCCTAAACAATCAGCTTCCTCTGCGTTGTTTCCAGGCGTTGGAGATGTTGTAGATGCGCAGGAAAGCTGTGCATGGAATGGATGATATCAAATGGAATAAACGTCGGACGAAGTTTGTTGCAAGAAAAAATGCATCCTTGATTTGTAGGAAAAGCAAACTGCACGCAGGAACAGCACATTAAACCAAGCAGCAGCGTGCGTAATGTCTTCACTGTTAATGCGCAATTGTTAGAAAACCAGAGAAAATCACTAAAAAATAAAAGCTGCAGTACGCAATTTCCTTTTTTTCTGTATGAACTGAAATCGAAAACAACGTTGTTTCTGAAGTACTTTTCTTCCCCCAAAAAAACGGAAGCAGCTCAGCATTCATCACTGGTAACTCTCGGAATGACAGCCCAGTGAAGACACCACTGGTATATGTGTGTAGGACCCGACCCTACTCCCCATCACCACAAGGTGTCCATGTGTGCACAGACTTACACCTGCACGGCACACAGTTCAACCCAGCATGTGAAATGACAGCAAGGGGTGCCTAAGTGCAAAACCAGTTCACACATAAACACAACAGTGGCCGAACAGAAAGGGTCATCTGAGAGTATTTTTCAATTTTGGGCATATTTGACGTGTCAAAAGGATTGTGTGTCATATGCTGTCCGTTATTCTGCCAGCTGAACCGTGGACGTGTGAATGCATCAACTTGAAAAATGCACAAGATAAGTGATAGCATAATAAAAAATAAAGAAAAATACATTCAAATTGTGTCGCCATCGTATCAACATGGTTAGACAGAAAAGACATTTAAAAAAAAAAAAGCAAAAAACATTCCTACATGTGAAATGACGTACACTGTCGTCACAGCACAAAACAGCTAAGGTCGTGCCCTTGACCTCTCCAGCACTTAGCCAAAGCGTAAGCACAGAGCGTGTGTGTGCTGTCTGCGTCGTCTGTCATGCAGAATTCAAGGCAGACCCCAGACCAGCGTCATCGTAAACAACTTGGAAAAACAACCTTCGGGCGCCCTCCAAACCAGCCCCAAGAAACTGTGGAGAGTTTATAAACTCAGAGCACACCTAGGTGAGACAACTGTCAACAGTGTGGGTTTTCTTAGAACGTCTGTGGAGAGTACATGATATATTATGTCCACCGTTTCCACGACGGCCGGAGAAGAATCCGTGTGATGTCGTTCTGGGGAGCAGCGGACATGGAGGGGAAAACAGTGCAAGGGTGACGTGTCCTCAAAAAGTAGAAGGACACGAAACCGTTATCAAAGTCAAGCGTGTCCATTTTGGCGACAATAAAAGATAGAAAATAAAGAGAAATATAGGGAGGCAACCTACAGCCCCTGGAGAGTTGACTTTCAAAGATATATCAAATCATCGACTGAGATCACTTCCGTATGAGTCATTGTAGTCCATTCATTTTATCACCGCAGGACATTGGGGCAAACAGAAAGACCTTTTTTTTGGTTAGGGAAGTGAAGATCACATTTTGATAAACCCTGCATTTTCTGCAAAAAATGAACAACAAAGTATGAATTCCAAAAACAGTCTTTCACCTATATTGCTCCTGTGGCTTACCACCCAACCCCCCAGGATCAATCACACATTTGCCCTGTTGGGGAAGTCTGACCTTCAGTTTCCATATGCTGGAATACGTGTCTCCCTTCCCTGGGACTGAATCCATTTGCTCAGCAGTCCTCGGTTCCCACAGATGCTGAAGCTTGGGAGTTGAGTGATCCAATGAAAGACGCGTTAGTAGCCACCAATCCCAGACGATATGTAATCAGTGTGATTCATTTGTGGTGCTTCCCCGAGCTGCCTTTTGTTAATTATCATACTTCTGAATGTAATTGCTAGTCCAGTTGAGTCGTGATGTGCACATTAACACTGATGCACTGGGGAATCCATTCTCTTTGTATGGACAGTGCAAGGAAGACATTAGCCTAATGGAAGAAGAGATAGCGCCAGTCAGTTTCAGAAGCTGTATACATATACTCCACGTGTCGAAGAAATGATATAATCATCAGCTCCACGCTGGGGTCAGTCAGGGCAGTAATACCCAACACCGCTCTGAAACATATCTCACACGCCGTGTACATTTAAAAGGCCTCAACAGGCAAAGTTCGAAGGACATCACTTCAAGTCATCTTTATTTACAAGGGCCTCTTTCCGCAGGAAGTGCTCCGTTTCTACACACAGCCACTTCCTGCTATTCCGGCTGAATTTATATAGATCAGGACCCCACTACAGCAACAATAACAGGATAATGGACCCCCCCCCCCGGTGGCTCAGAGGGGCGTCGCGCCCTAGCTTGGCGACTCCGCCCCCTTGGGCCAGGCGCTAGCAATCTAAACCCCAAAGATCAAACAAAGTCTTAGGCCGGTCTCTCTGTTCTCGACACAAAAGGGAATTTACAACAACAGCAGCCCAGCCCCGGTCCTTATCCAGCATTGCTATTCAAATCAGAAGTCATGTTAACCTTTTGCTTCAGAAGAACAGAATAAAAAAGAACCAACAATAACAAGACCGTGCATTAAAGAACATTTCCACAAACAATTTGGGGAATTGGAGCTGGCAGGAAACAACAACAATGTATTCCATCAATAAAGCGACTGCTGTGGGGGAATAATGTAGTATTTTCATAACAACACACAATAGGTGTGTGGATGGAAGCGGACGGAATACAAAAGAGGAGCAGGAGACGCTGTAATAGAATTGCCTCGATCAACGTTACAAGCACTCGTAAACACTCTCGTAAACACTCAGCTTCTGTTTTCAATCGGCTGGAATATGGAAGCAGAGACATCGGGGTTATATGGTTGAACTTTACACTTAACATCCCTTCTGAACTCCATTTCATTTTTATAATTAGTGTTATCGTCAGCCCCCGAGCCCGGTTTGGCCTGGACCGGCCGCAGTACAGAGGACATCCCCTGAATAAACCGCTGCTCGGCATGCTGGGAAGTTCAGGAAACCAACTTCGTCTTCCCCCCAAAACCATAAATGACTCCTTTCCCCTTCGGCCCGTCCCAGAACAATGTATTCTCCTCTTCTTGCCGCAACGTGATATTGACTATTTGGCCGTTGTCCTTTTGGTAATGGACACAAATTTATTCAGTCGAGTGAATAAAATGAATGTTGTGTCTGTACTGCGCATGCCACACAGACACACACACAAACACAGCCTTGTACACACAAACACCACTGCATACACAAATAAACAAAATGCAAACGCACACGCACACACACACACACACACACACACACACACACACGCAGACAGAAAAATACACACACACACACACGCAGACAGAAAAATACACACAAATACAAACACCCACACACACACCCACACACACACACACACACACCCACACACACACACCCACACCCACACCCACACCCCCACACCCACACACACACACACACACACACACGCACACACACACACACGATAGGGCCGTCTGGGAGCGTGGGCTGATATAATGTGCAGTAATGGCCTGAGCGGCGATGGGCTCCCAGGGCATCAGCTCGATAACCGCACACTACCTGACACGTAACCGAACCTCCCCCACCATCTGCCCCAACATGTGGATGAAGGTGGAGCGAGAGGCCGCATTGTTCCCACTGAAGATGATTATATTGATCCGCAGAACCCACGTCGCCAGCGGTGGATGGCAAATCGGATTAGATTTGTTTGCAAAGGTAGCCCACACAGTAAATCAACACCAGATATGAAAAATTAAGCAGGATAATGCAATACAGTGCATGTATGAACTTACTCATATTTGTTTCTATGAATAAACTGCATGATGAGCTTTGATAAATTACTAATATTATGAAACTCCACAAAGAATCAAAAGGTTGATTACCCCCATGCAGGGTTGAGTACTGCCTTGTGGGCAGCACTGAAGGAGTGTGGCCAATTTGAAGTTTTGGTAAATCTCCTCAGTTTAAAGTTACTTGGAGGCCCAGGTTAAACCAGAGGCGTGTGTGTGTGTGTGTGTGTGTGTGTGTGTGTGTGTGTGTGTGTGTGTGTGTGTGTGTGTGCGTGTGCGTGTGCGTGTGCGCTGAACTGTAATGGCAGCTTTGACAGCAGACCAAAGCGCTCCTCGTTTGGAACAGCAGGTGAATGGCAGCAGGCTGCTGGGTCTCATTCCAGAGGAGAAAAATACCTCAAAAGAGAGGAGAGAGAGAGAGAGAGAGAGAGAGCGAGAGAGAGAGAGAGAGACAGACAGAGAGACAGAGAAACAGAGTGAGAGAGCAACAATAGGAGTTATTTCTGGCTCTAAAAAATCTGTTCGGAAATAAAATAGATAAATAAAACAAATACATTTATTTCCTGACCGAGTATCAATAAATGAAGAACAAATGAAGAATTAGAAACATCAGGAAAAAAGGTCTGGTTTAAGTGGAAATTTGTGCAAGCTAAAAAGCGTGTGTTCCTGTTGGTCTCCACGCAATCTGTGGTTGAATCAGTGAAAGCATCCGACGCAGAGCGCCGTCGGACGTGGGAGACGTTAGGGCAAGTTTGGCTCTGCCTCGTCGCACACAGCGTACACACAACACAGCCATCAGAGAGCTACGGTCTTCTGATGTCTTCCACCGAGCGAGACAGACAGAGAGAGAGAGACCGCCAGAGACAGAGAGAGAGAGAGAGACCGCCAGAGACAGAGAGAGAGAGAGAGAGACCGCCAGAGACAGAGAGAGAGAGAGAGACCGCCAGAGACAGAGAGAGAGAGAGAGACCGCCAGAGACAGACAGAGAGAGAGAGAGACCGCCAGAGACAGAGAGAGAGAGAGAGCGGGAGAGAGGCAGAGAGACGGAGAGAAATATATATATATATATAGAGAGAGAGAGAGCGAAAGTACAGATATATGTATAATATACATATATCTGTCCCTCTCTCCTGCTCTTTCAGAGAGAGAGAGAGAGAGAGAGAGAGAGAGAGAGAAAGAGAAAGAGAAAGACAGACAGAGAGAGAGAGAGAGAGACAGACCAATACGGCCATGATTTAATAAAAGCCAGAGGATATCCAGCCCTGTGGTCGGTCCCAGGTCCAGGGAGCCTATCACCTTGCCAGCGCACGCTGCCTTGGTGTTGCGGAGGAAGCGTACGGTTGGCTAGAGAATCGTTGGATGGAGCCTGATATCTTTCTCTGAGGCTGCTCCATTTGTTCTGGAGCGGCCACCGCTTGAGGACCGGGGATCAGCAGATACGACACGGTGTGTGGCTGCGCTGCGCGGCGTCCAGTGTTATCGTCACTGGACGACTCGCCAGAGAGCCGACCGGGGCCCAAGATGATCGCATCTCTCTCTCCGAAATGGTCACCCTTCACCTGTTTTGAATCAAAGATGCAAGTGGGAAGTGTATGTGTGAGTGTATGTGTGTGTGTGAGGTTGTGTGCATATGTGTGTGTATGTGTGAGGTTGTGTGTGTGTGTGTGTGTGAGGTTGTGTATGTGTGTATCTACAGTATATGTGTGTGTGTGTGTGTATGAGAGTATGTGTGTGTGTGTGTGTGAGGTTATGCGCGTATGAGTGTGTGTCAGGTTTTTTTTGTGTGTGTGTAAGGTTTTGTGTGTGTGTGCGTGTGTGTGTGTGTGTGTGAGGTTGTGTGTGTGTGTGAGGTTTTGTGTGTGTGTGAGGTTGTGTGTGTGTGTGAGGTTGTGTGAGAGGTTCTGTGTGTGTGTATGTGTGTGTGAGGTTATGTGTGTATGAGAGTGTGTGTGTGTATGTGTGTGTGTGAGGATATGCGTGTATGAAAGTGTGTGTGTGTGAGGTTTTGTGTGTGTGTGCGTGAGGTTGTGTGTGTGTGTGTGTGAGGTTGTGTGTGTGTGTGTGAGGTTGTGTGTGTGAGGTTATGTGTGTATGAAAGTGTGTGTGTGTGAGGTTTTGTGTGTGTGTGCGTGAGGTTTTGTGTGTGTGTGTGTGTGGTGGTGGTGGGGGGGGGGGGTGGTAGCAGGCAGAGGGTCAGTCCAGAGTTTGGGTCTTGTTGGATCTTTAACACATTAGCCCTTAAACCTGCAGAGACTTGAACGTTGGCCAGGATCTGAGTGTCTGCTTTCCATTAGTCACAGCAAATTAACGGTGCAGGTCACCATAGAGGAGGAGGGGAAATTAAAAGATGCTTTACGTTTCTGGAGCGAGTGTGCGCTTAGAGTTAGATACAATACTTCATAAACTTTTGCAAACACAGTGTCTCACGAGGTACATCGCATTCAAAATTAATATCATGGGATGAGCATATCTAAGACATCAATATCCAGCGGCAGACACCGATCCATAGCGAGGCATCGGGGGAAATTCAAGCTCTCACATCTCACTTTTGAACCTTTGTTAAATTGCGGCTGACCAATCACGAGAAGCCTGGAGGCCTGAAGGGAAGACGTGGTTCCCCTTCGCAAATCTGTGTAATAATGAATCTGGCTGGGGTCAAATGAGGACGGAGACGTGTGTGTAGACCAGTACCGGCTTCTGGGCTGGATAGATTCAAACTGGGACAATAAGTGTGTTTACACACACACTCACAGATCTAATGACCTGGGTCTGGGGTCTTTAGATTGGAACAGGCCACACAAGGACTGTGTTCTGTGTGTGTGTGTGTGTGTGTGTGTGTGCATGTGTGTTTACCATTACCTTAGGTAAACCCAGACCTCCCCAGAGACCCTTTCTTTGTATTTAGCGTTTAGCTGATGACATCCACAGAAGACAAAAAAGCAATCACCAGACTTTTCTTACACAGTCCAGATGAATCAGAGCGCTCCGCATACACAATGCTTCAAAATGTCACCGATAGAAAATGAACACATTCAAAGAATTGAATATGGGGGAATTATTCACTCAAACCAAGTTATTCCTTTCAAAACCGTCCAGCTGCGTAAATTCATAGAGCAGAATACTAAATTCTCATTTGCAACGTGTTCCACTGTTCAGCTCCTTATGGAGGGCCAAGGAATGCGAGTATGAGTGATCCCATTGTTGGGCGAGTGTAAAGGGGCAGTGAGTCTGTTTGTGTAGTCTTCTCCATACCACAGAGTCCTGGGACAGATAATCTCCTAACTTGAAATGAGACATAATCCTCTTTATCTCTGAGAAAGTTAGCTTAACAGTGCGTACTCCACCACCCCATTAAGAGCAGGAACGTGGATTAGCCTCCCTCTGCATTAGCGTCCAGCTTTGGAGCGGACTCACAGAGCCAAGTTGTGCTTTGTCTTCGCCACACAGCCAATATTCAGTGGGATTCGGTATGTATATTGGGGATGTTTTCAGCAGTTCCTCACTGATACATGAATGACCTTGATGATAGCAGAAATAGCATTAGCTGATAATAATAATGCTAATCACAGAGAAAAACATCTCAGGGAGATGTAATCCGGTGTGACCTGCGTGCGTTCTCTTTGGAAGACAGACTGTAAATCAAGCGGCCTGTCAGTCTAAAGTGCTCTTTCATCACCAGCTTCTGCTTCCCTTTAACCTTCAACAGGAAACACTCGCCAAGGGAAGAAAACTAGAGACAGAGAGAGAGAGAGAGAGAGAGAGAGAGAAAGAGAGGAAGATCGAGAGAGAGGAAGATCGAGAGAGAAAGAGAGAGGAAGAGAGAGAGAGAGAGAGAGAGAGAGTGAGAGAGCGAGAGAGGAAGATAGAGAGAGTGAGAGAGAAAAATGGGGGAGAGAGACAAAGAG
>JAOTIX010000024.1:3657549-3672677 GCA_027123715.1 Gaidropsarus macrophthalmus
TTGTAAAGCGCTTTGAGTGCAACGACGTTGTAGAAAAGCGCTATATAAATACAGTCCATTTACCATTTACCATTTACCCTTTTGGGAGAAGCCAAACTGGGGCGGGCCTTTAGGCACCCTTACACTACATTTCCAGTTAGCACTGGCCCTTACAACGGTCACATCCCAGCAGGGTGTGGCCATTCTGTAGGTCAGACAGGTGAGGTATACCAACACCCAGATGGTGGGTGACTAACCAGGTATGACTCAACAGGACCATGTGACTAGGGTTGGCCAAGCTCCTCCTAGCGAGGGCACTGGCCAATCCAACGCTACTTGAAGTTGCCAGTTTCCCTAGTGTTTGCCAGGGTTCCTAGAGTACTGCAGATCAAAAACACTGAGCATACCGTCATCAAGGGGGGCCCCAAGCCCCCCCCCCCACCCACAACAGATGTCACAACAGATACAAATCACCACTAAACCGGGTAAACACCACTCACAAGTGAACATTAAAACTACTACTACATATGATCACCACTAAGACAGGTTGGACATCATTCACAAATTAACATTACAAGCATGATAGACAAAACCAAATGACAAACACCACGTACTGATTTACTACAAGTAAGTCAATAAAGTCAATAACTGAATCCCAAATAGACAAACCCTTTCCACTACTAGTGATATCAAAAGGTAGTCACCGGTGAGTCTGGCTGGTTCAAAACACGTACTTCTTCAGAGACTGCCTTGTCTACAGCATCCACTACGCGTGCGCCTTATATAGGTGATGCGGGACATAGGTGAATTTAATTAAGTAATGATGGTATTTAATTTAATTGTTCGAAATGTTTGCCATAAGACCTAATTTCCAAGTGAGCCAGTGTGTTATTAATCATTGCAGACGTTTTCAACACACTTGATTCAGTTCTTCTAGTTCTTCTAATGATAGAAATTAAAAAAACAACTTTGCACGGTATTGCATTTTGACGGACTTTTCAGTGAAAAGAAACATCTCCTCTCTCGTATAGAGAGAGTATCCCAAAGCGAGTTATCGCACATGCAGATGCAGTTGTCCTGGGAATGCAAGCCAGCGCCAGTTGACGATCAGTGATTGGCAGGTGGTTGTACATTTTAAGCCTGAATTTGCGGGCGATGACTCATTCATTCCTCCAAGCCCCTCCCCGGAGCACACGCGTTTGCAGAGATTTTAGTGTTCTGCCACCCCATGGCTGGACAAATTACGGCAGGCACCAATTTCCATACTGAAGGGCATTGCAAGTGACATTTGTCAATACACACCATAACATCGATCTCAGTCAAGAGAAATAAAACAAAGCTGAGGTTAAAAATATTGAAATAAAAATAAAATAAATATTCCATTATATTTTATTATCTGGAATAATTATCAAGACAACATTATTGGAAGAGTCTGTCAAAAAAAAGCAGTTATTTCACTCGCAACTTTAATTTTTTTCTCAGAGAAAAAAACAGAGGCTATAGCAAACCAAACGGTAACTATATGGAGTGTGCTCCTGTATATTCACACTGCGAGCGCAAAGCCCACTCTTGAGTTGTTGACGTCGAACACAGTGTAGTAGTGCCTCATGAAGACCTCACCCAGGGTCCAGCCCCCAGACTGAAACCCTGTTATGCAGCCGCCCCCATACTGTGGAACAAAGCACAGAAGATGGGTAAGAATTAGGCTAGGCCTACCACGCATTCTGGGTCTAAATTGAATATGTGATTGCATGTAATTTGACTCACTGACATGTCAATTATATACAATTAATACGAATAAGTTGTATACATACATAACTGTGTCTAAAATTAGGATATTACCATGACTGTCCATACTGGTACCAATCATTCATTATATGACGATCCACGCATCACCTTATTTATATTCTTATTACGATAAAGGATGTGACGCTAACCTGCATCACGTAGGCCGATGCTGGGAGGCTAAACGCAGTGCCACCAATGTTGAACACCAGGTCGGGCATAAGCCCCACGTTATTGCAGCTCACTGAAGCCTCCTGTTGGAGAAACACACACGCATGAACATGAGGACATGAGGTTGTTTTTGTTTTTCCTAGACATTTCTGTGTGTGTGTGTGTGTGTGTGTGTGTGTGTGTGTGTGTGTGTGTGTAATCATTGTATATCCATCCATGCAATGTATATGAGATGAGGTGAAGACGCCAGGGAACTGTGTTATTGCTTATTAACATACAATTATAGGCCTACTGTATCTATCAATGCTTAGATATTGAAAAAATGAAAAAATTCACATTTCTGAGAATGTCATATGGCTTTTTGAAGAAAAAAATATATAAAAAGAAATTGTAACAATAATGAGTTGAACTCGAACTCACGGCGGCGCCCCCTGGCGTGTAAGCCCCCACCCATCCGTTGATGTTGCCGATATCCCTGCTGGGCCCGACGATGAGTGTCGTACCGGAGTCCACGATGGCCGTGCACCCGGTGGAGCAGGCCACGATGTTACCGTTGATGGTGATGCTGCACCGACACAAAGACACCACGGGGCGAGATGGATCGCCGTGTTCATGGAGCCATGGTGGCGCTCATTGCAACGTCAGCATTGGAACTCAATCACGTTGCATTACCCAACGTAGCCTAATATATATATTATGAGGATATCCTATTATTTTGGTACAATTTTACCACATTTTACACATCATCTAGCATGCGGGCTCACACCATTTCACTCGGGATAATTTTTAGCCTACTAACTTAACTAACCATTGCACTACACCATTCAACTGTTCAGTGCAAACTTATCATAGTAGGCTACTACAGATAGTATAGCCTGGTATTGCGTAGTATTCATTGTACCTATCTATTTGGATCTTCCAGTAGTATTCCTCCTCTTTGACCATGATCCAATTAATGGGTCCACTGAAATATTGGTCATCCACACCACCCAGAACTAAAGCACTTCCCTCCATTGATCTGAAAGCAGAGAAGGAAATGCGGTAAACCTTTAATTGCATAGAAACAGTATAGACACACATTCTATATGTGCGACACAGTAGGCTACATGTGTTTTCATGGCCCATGGTCTCAATAAAGCAAACTCAAACACCCAAACCTGCTCAGGTATATTGAAAACTGGTTCTGTTCGATTTTGCCTTGATTCCACATGTTGTTAAACAGGGGGGTTCCCCCGATGGCGCTGGCGCCGACGAAAGCCAGGCCCTGGATGCCGTCCCACGGCATGTGGCTAAAGAACGGTACTTCCATATAGGTCAGACCAAATATCTGGCTCTCCACGTAAATGTCGCCAATCTGGAAGGAGAGCAAATAACACAATGTTTGCACTCCACACTGTTCGCCAGTGTGCTTTTTTGTGAGGCAATGTTCTTTGATGTGTTTTTTCTTTTGAGTTGTTGTACCAGAATGGTGTCATAGCCCGTCACGCCCTTCACGAGGCCCGTGACGTACTCAAGGGTAAATGTCTCGCCACCCTTCTGAAAGGTGGAGGATGCTGAGCTGTTGAACTTTGCATGATTTGCTGGTGGACAAGAGAGCAGATACAGAGACAAGGGGTTAAACAAGCCATGTTCTTTGTTTATCTCTATAAATAAGTCTAAATACTAAACATTTTACATTTAAATGAAAAAGGTTTCATTTTCAAATCCAGCTCTTAAATTAAGTTTAGGTAGGGAATCAGTATGAAACTGTATGCAACATTTCAAATACACTTCTAAAGGTGCATTAAACCATCAGTTATTAAATTCAAGTGTAATGGTAACCTCCAAAGCAATTCAAAATGTCTGTTTCAATAGATAGCACACAAGGTGTCTGACCTTCAAAAGATGCAGTCCTTTTATTGGACTTACCACAAATGTCACTGGTGCAATTCAAGGACGGTATCCATAAGTCCGAGGAGCCGGTGTCAAAAAGAACCTTGAAATATTGGGGAGGATTTCCAATGGCAATAACACCATAGTAGGTAATCTGAAGTCAGTCACCCGAAGACAGAGGGGGAAAGGTGAATGGTTTGCATGCAGTTTGACAGAACATGTTTGTTTGTTTTTTTACAGTTTGGTAATACTCACTTCGAGATCAAATGTAAGAGGCACACTGCTCGTTTGTGGCCCGTTTTGAAATTTTAGCTCAGGATTGTAAGGGTACTTTGCCTTGTATTCTTCGTAGAGTCCCTCCTCTTCAAGGGCCTGACGGGCAGACTTGCCTCTTAACAGAGGGATTCTGAACAAACATATTTAAATCCACTGAGGTTGGTTTTCCTAGCCCTGTGCACATACTGTATCCAAAACCAAACTGTGTGAAATGCCCATTTTCAAAAGGCATGAAAATAATTACATACTAAATGTATTTGTTATAAATGTGCTATAATTTGTCATCCCTATCACCATGACTAAGCAGGTGTAAAACTAAAGAAAACAGTTTCAATTGTATTTTGAACATTGGCTTAACAATAATAATCACCATGCACTTACTTGACAAGTCCCTCTGTGAAAGCCACAAGAAGCAGCACTAAAACGGCAGACTTCATCTCAAAGCCGTCCCTGAATAACTGTCCAAAGGAAGGCCTGTGCGGTTTCTTTATACTGTCCAATGGGAATATCAAACTAAGGTTCCCCCTCTATCCAAGCTACACCTCACATTGATAAGAAACCACTTAGTCAGAGAGCATATTTAAACAGTGAAACCAGATAAAGAAAACAAAAAGCACTGTATATATTAATCTAATGTCCTTCAGTCATATGACACCTGAATGATTATTGCAAGGAGAGTAAGACACTCGTATTATTGTAAGGTTATGTGGAAATATTGTGTATACACGGACTATTCAATCAGGCTATTTATCAATAAAGCCATAGCACACCTGACAGCCAACTGCAAAAGAGGTCGACAAACTTTGTGTTTCAAAAGATCCTGATTTAATTTATACTAACTCAAATATTTATACTGAGTGATTTATATCATCAGTCAGAGACGGCAAACATGACCCCAAAACCGGGAAGGGTAGGCCTGTGTATTTGCCCAAGTTAGGCATCACGCCCAATTCTTGACGTAAGCTTAGCATCTTACAAAAGGGATTATCTACTTCACTTCATGGCAATCTGATTTTATACAAAAATAAATAAATGGATTCTAAATGGAGATTCCCTGAATTCATTTTTCATAACTTTATTTGTAAAACTTTATTTATTTGGTTTTAATAAGTATATGATTAAAATTACTAATGGTGAGGTGAGTCGTTGGCAATATATTAAAAATAACCTCAGTCTATACATTTTATAAATGGCTGTAAAAATAACTGCTGAAATCTCCAGATCTCAGATTTTCAGTGTATATTAACAAGCTAAAAACGTTCAATAAATAATTGTGTATATCATGTGTAAAAAGACGTTGGCCAAGTTGAAGATTAAACTTTGGATAGTAGAAGTCGGTAGGTCTACGGTACGGAAATGTTTTATCATCTCATTGCCCAAAGTAATTTCATTCTTGAAATATCAAAATACGGCTCAATCCTGCCTCCTAGAGGACAGCGCGGTCACCTTCAGGAAATGTACGAAACAGAAAAGAAGACACCGAGGCAAAACGGTACATTTCAACGGTACACGGACTTTATTTAATCACAGGAGCTCAATGCAAAATTGTACACAATTAAATATGCAATCATTTCAAAACTGTACTTACCATGGTATACTTTTACCTGTCTTATGGATTCCAGAAAGTGCGTGAAACCATGTTGTCAGCAGACGCTGTAGGCGGGGGCTGCACGATCAAGGGATCTCCGTAACGGAAACATGGAGGTGCCGTGAGGGGATCTTCAGACACAACCTGTACATCTCTAAAGAGATTTGTGTAACAATTTCAAAGAATGCTCAATATCAATATTCCAATAATTTGTTCATAAAAAACCCCAAATACAGATATGCTACCTTGTTCATTTGTAGCATACATCAAGACATTTTGTCCAAACAATTACACAATTGAGAATTTAACACCCATGTTCAAAGTTTACAGGCTCTTTCTTTGAGTTACTTATTTACATAATTCAGTTGACAAGAAATAACCTGCAATTGCAGGACTTGTTTTGATACATAGTGGGACAACTGTGATTCTAGCAGTAAGTATAAAAGCTGCTTGCTTGCCTGTTAGTGCTGTATGTGAACATTTCCCTGATCTTCAGCGCTGAATGTTGTGCTGTAACACCTAAACCATTTCCGTCCTTTACTGTAACTTGGAGGTTGATCTCAGGTCAGCAATCTCTGACAGGCAGCCTTAAAACTAACAATTCCATTGATCGTTAACGCCAGCCACAACCCTGATATACAACCCTGCTTTTGTGAAACACTAGCGGAATCCGTCTTTGAGAACTACAGGAACCATAAAGGGCCTTTTGTTAGAATAACACCGGCATGGACGTTGAACAAACACTGACCCGAGAGTCGTAAATGAACTCCATGACGCCTCCATATTCATGCATCAACTCCACCGCAACCTTCGCATACAGAACCCTCCACAGTCCTGTTTTGGTAGGAGAAACCAGAAGGACCAACTTGTTATGAACAGTGTTTTCATTGCATTCATGGTTTGTTGTGATACATACCCGACCATGTGGTTGACCCCCGACGATACTTCACCTGGGCCAATGCTCCGGGCCAAACTGTTCAAACCTGTGATTACACCACGCAGCCATCGGGGAGGACATGCTTTTGCGGACCTGGTGCCTGGCGGACTTCATGGCGGTGGGACCCAGACTCTGGGGGTAACCAGGCAGCGGTCGGCCGGGTCCAGTAGGGACGCGTGCATCCGGTAGATGACAGAAGGCTGATGTTCCCGCAGCGATGTCCTCACACGGCAATACTGTGGAAGACTTTATCCTATTCTACCGCATCAATGTACAAAAGGGAAAAAGTTGGGGGATTCCACTGTGCTCCGTTCGGGATCCCCATTTTACAGCCGTTGGTTGGAAGGCGGGCTGCATTCTTAACCTCAATATTATGCAACTCCTCTTCTGCGCGAGAAACCGGGCCAACGCTCAAAGCATGACCCTAAAAAAAACAAAAGCGAACTTCCTCTCCATGATTGACCCCCCCCCCCCACCACCACCCGCGCCAGAGGTGGGGGACAGGCGGTGGAACAACAACATGCTACAAACACAAGCGCGGCCCCGTCTGTGCTCCTTTACAGCCTGGAGCCGCACATGGACCGCGTGCAACCGGAAGACGCGGTGGATGTTGAAACAGACGACCAGATCTGAAACTCTTCCCCCATCCGCGGGGGGGGAGGGGAGGGGTGTCTGGTCGGGTTGGGAGGCCCCCCCCCCCACTCGCCATCGCCTGTTTGCAGCCAGGCGGAGCAGACCGAACGGGGCCGTGTTGTTTGCGAGGGGTCACCCAGCAGGGGCGTTCCCCAGGGCCCCACAGCGGGCGGGTGGCAGTTGGATGTGAGCTGTGGAAGCAATCCCATCTCAAAATGGAGACCCAAACTTTAAACATGCCATGGGGGTGGGGATTTCATAATGTATTGCGGTAGGACGGGAGGCCCAGTTTTCGATATCAATTACAGCGGTGGGAAAGGCTTGAGTCGACTGACAACGAACATCAAAACACAGAACCGAAGTACCGTGTTCGCACACTTCCTCCTCTCCCTGCTGGGCAGCTGCGTTCCGCTTTGAGCAGATAACTCCAAGTACACCTCCAACAACAGAGAACGGTCACAAAGGTTTCCTCCGAGGCAGTTAGACGCGTTTCCCAGGGAAGAGAACATTTATTAAAACTGAAACAAAATCTATGGGTTGTCTGACAGGCAATTCATCTGCTGATTCACGAGCAGTCGTGGCCTCCGGTATCTTTCGTTGCAATCCTGAGTAAACAGCACATTGCTAACTTCTCCATTAGAAACATGGAAGCAAAGCATTAAAACAAATCAAGTCCATTTCCGAGAGGGCGAATAAGACTGCACATGGCCTTCTTTGCAGTGTTGCATTGTGGGAGTGGGAGTTCTTTTTTTTTCTCATTCCATGACTGACACAGCAGTAATAGGGAGAGTCCATGGCATACAAATAGATTTAGAAAATAGAACATGTTTTGACAGATGGACAAATCAAATACAATGAACTGTTTTTTCTGAAATGTGTAGAATGAACCTTAGCGAAAGAAACCATGTTGTGCGTAGTTGGTTTAGCAGTTATCATAGACAAAAAATGATAAAAAATATACTGAATAAAATAAGCATGCAAGTGTCACTTCACAATGAGTTCTTTAACTGGCCGGTGCATTGACTACCTGATTAGTCAGAGGCATTTGAAGATAAGACCAAGCGCTCATCTTTCTTAATAGTTACAAACGATAGATCACTTAGACAATGAAGATTACAAATGCCAGATTAGTTGTCAAATGATTGGACTATCATGAATATTGAATCCAAAAGGGAAGGTAAAACTATATGGAACCCCATTTCCATTTACCTAGTTTGCCAGTCAAAGTGTGGTTCGAATGGCAGTTGATGAAGCCTTCTATATCCAGCTGGCCAGACTTTTTACAAAACAATTTTGAGACTAATGAAATCCACATCCCTAATGAGGTTTCACCATTTACACTTCTCATAAACAAATTTGTCCTCTTTTCTTTGTTGAATATTTAAGACACCAAAATTCACCCATTACTTATTCAATAAACACTTCCTACAATGCAAGTCAACATAATATGGAATGACAAATACAAACATCAGGGTACCTTGTGAAAACCCAATAGTAATGAATTAGGCCTACCATTATTTAACAATTAAATTATGTCACAAAAAAATTGCTTATCAGATTGTATTGGGTAGACATGATAGTTAATGATGTCAAATAATTAGTTGGGATTCTTTAGCAAAGACTCGGCATTAGAGCAAGCTATAGTTCAAATCACTGCATCTAATGTGTGCATGAAAGCTGTATAGAAAAAGAAAAATGTTATGCAATGATGGCTTCACAGAAATCTTCATAGTACTTTAAATGTTCTTGACACTTGCAAACCATAACACATCAAGTTATATTTTTTGAGTTGTCAAATAGATTTTTATAAATTTTCTTTTGTACAGTTGGTCAACATAATGAAAGACTTAAGGAATGAACTTAAACTCTAGAGCGACAACAAAGATTGAATCAACAAAATGCCTTGTTCAAAATGTAGTTAGCTTTTTTTGGGGGGTGGAACTGATAAAAGGGGATGAGTTAAGTTATAGTAATCAAATCCAACAGCTCAATAGAATGCATTGTGAAACATCGGCAGACGACACACTTTGCTTCGGATGAATGTACTACAGGTCGCAATGGAAGTTAATTAAAAACCAAAGCCTGGACATTTTTTCTCTTTAGCAGTCTGGTAAATCACATCTATGTATTTCACATGGCTGGATGGATGGATGGCTCCACCCGTCTATTTATGCAACTCAAAAGGATAAAGAAAATGGCAGTGCTCAGTTGTTAAAAAGACAACCCCGTTCAGGCCCGGCACGCTCAGGAGGCTCCACGGATCACGATCATCAGCAGGTACTCATCCTCTGACCTGGCGAAGGCCTTGGACGAGGCGTCCAGGAACTGCTCCGAGAACGGACACGGCGGGAACGCGTGTAGGACCCCGGTGCGCTCCTTGTCCCGGCTGCCCCCCACGGGGAGGCTGATGACGCCCGCCGCCTCCTTCTGCTTCAGGTAGGACACCAGGTTCTTCAGCGGCCTCTCCGTGGAGCTGTTGGTGCTGTCCTGACGGCCGTCCTCCGTCTTCCCCGGTATGGCCAGCAGGATGGCGTGGCCGGCGGGCCCCGAGGCCTTGATGCGGCGGGTCACCTCGTCCAACTTCGGCTGGTCCAGGCGCAGACGCTGGCTGATCTTCAGCTGGGACACCGGGCCGCCTTTGGAGCCTTCCACCAGCAGGGAGGCGGGCACAGCCATGTCACCCTGGAGCAGGTGCACGGAGGTGGGGAAGCTGCTGTTCTTCAGCAGGAGCACGCCCTGCCAGGCCTGGGCCAGCTTTTGTGACCCCGCCCCTTGCTTTGAAGGCAGGGATGACTTGGAGTTGTTGGACAGGAAAGGCTGTTGGGTGGGGTCCCCCCGCCGCAGGGGACTCCTGCATGGCTCCCCGGCCTTGCGCTTGCGATCTCTGTCCATGCTGGTGCCCGGAGCTGCAGGGGGGCTGAGCGTCCTTCTCCTCTTTTCAGAGGGGCCGGTGGGGTCCAGGCTGCCCGGGTGCTCCCTGCCCGGAGAGAGTCTACCGGAGTGGGGGCCCCGCTCAGGGTCCCCGTAGCGGCCCATTCCCACGGGGCTGCGCTCCAGTGAGTTACCGCGACGGCGGCGGACAAAGTCCCCGCCGTTTGGCGAGCGGTCCAGGCGCCGGACATCGCCCAGCACTCTGCCCTTGCGCCCTGGGTCCCGCAGTTCTCGCTCGCGCTCCAGAGACCATGTTTCCCGGGCTCGTCTCTCCAGGTGGTCAATGGGCTCGAACCCCGGTCCTCGGGCCCGGTCGAGGATGGGCCACTCGTGGCCAGGGTAGAGGTCCCTCTCTCTGAAGCGGAGGGGTCCTGGCGGAGAGCGGTCTCTGACCCTCAGGGAGTCTGGGGGAAGACGGTGCTCAAAGGGCTCTGGGACCAGGTCGTAGGGGGGCAGGGGGAGGTGCTGCATGTACTGCTGCAGGTACCGCTGCTCCGTTTCTGCAAAGTCCACCCTCAGTCTCCTGTCGGGGCCTCCCAGAGGGAAACCACGCATGTGGGTGCAGGCGGCCTGGGCAGCATCCAGGCTCTCGTACTGAATGTAGGCCCATGGGTCTCCTTTCCTGTAGTCTATAGTCCTGATGGTACCGAAGCGGTCAAACTCACGGGCAAGAGCAGCCACCGGAACCCAGGGCCCAAGCCCCCCAACCCACAGCCTGGTCGTCGGTGTAGCTTTACCGTAGCCCACTTTAATTGGGTTGCGACCCACCACTTTCCCAGACATGGCCACTTTGGCCCGGTGTGCCATGTCAAGATTTTCAAACTTTAAAAAGCCATATGTGCTGTTTTGGCCGCGCACTGCCCGTTTAATGTCAACTTCGGTAATTACACCAAATCTTTCAAAAGCCCTCCGCAGATCCTGATCGGTTACAGTAATGTCAAGATTTCCCAAGAACAACGTCCGGTTTGCCCTCTGGTCGTCTTCAGGGGACATGAGATCTTCCTCTCTGAAAGGGACACACTCTGGGATAAACAGGGGCCGGTTCCTGTTTTCGAAAATAGAAAACTCTCTGTCTCTTTCTAGGTCCCTCAGGTGGATGGGTGGTGGTGGGACGTGAGGCGGGGGGAGATGTCCCAGCGCCAGCTGTTGTAGCCGGAAGTCTCTGTAGCCTAAACCCGTGGGTGACATGGCTCTTTGGGTGTGTACACTTCGGTGACCGGGGGGATAACTTGACACAGGAGAACGGCTTCTGCGACGATTCATAAACACTGGCTCAATTTTGAGAGGACGGTCGTAAAGCACCAACTTGCCGCGTGCGTGTTTCGCTGCCTTGGCGTCGTCGGGCCTTCTGAAATTCACAAACGCCACTCTTTGGTCGGCAACTCGACTTATTTTGACACTTACGTCTCCGAATTTTTTGAATTCGTGAAATAGTCCGTCTTCAATTTCTTCGTCGTTCAATTGTGACCCTAGCTCGCTGATTTTAAGAGTCTTGTACTCACTTTCAGAGCTGGGGGTCCGCGCGTCGCCGCGTGCATTGGTCCTGGGAGCCGAGCTCGCCTCGATAGCGAGGTCAATGCTACCGTGCACTTTGTTACTCGAGCTCGCATTGTTACTTCCATAGTCGTGGCTGGGCCCAGTCCGGCCAGTATGATGCCCTTCTGCGTCCCGCATGTCCCTTTTTTCACTCGGCAAACTTCTTCTTGCAGAAATATGACTGTTAACCGAACTATTCCCGTTGTTGCTGCTGCTGCTGGTCCCCGACGGCGGACCTAGCTTCTTGGTGAGGTGGCCTCCGCGCTCTCGGAGATCATCGATTATCCGCGAGCGTTTTTTCAACGGCGATCGTTCTTTCCCTTTCATTTCAAAATGGACGATGCTCCGGTGTAATAAAGTACACTTGAGTAACGCACACTATTCATAAAGTAAACTTGATTAACTAAATGTGGTTTTAGTAATAGTGCAGCCTCACGTCCGCCATCTTGGACTACTCACTACTGATTACGCCCACGCGTCAGTGGAAGAAGACGATTGGCTCTACGGAGGCCACTTGTCCAATCCGTCACGACGCTTTTGCCTATTTGTAAATCGGGTGCGGCCAAAGGGTCAAGGAAGTGATTACAATACTATGGAACCATATACAGTAACTAAAAAGTAGGCCTGGCTGTATTTTATTAAAACATTTTTCAAACTCCAAATCGTATCCCTTTGGTCTTTACATGACCAACGCATATAAAAATAAACATATTATTGCTTATCCCTACATTTCAAATGCTGCACATTTCAAATAGCTACTTCCTTAATTCGCTTGTGTCCGTCAAGCATGATCGAAACGTCCGAGGTCCAAAAAATGTCACCTTGATATTTAATGTCACCTTGTTGACAGGCCTAAATACTTTCTACCGCTAGTGGGCAGAATGTATCTTATAACGTAAGTGGGCTTGCAAAGACTAGGCATGCGCCAAGAAACTGTTTACATTATTTCACTTTCATGAATTGAAGTTGCATTTTGTTACTCAATGCCACTGTCAAACCCTTAAAAAAATAGCTTGAACCAAAGATAACCTAATCAAATACATGTATAATATGATAGAATATTGTATAAGCCTAATACGTGCCTGTTACCCCGAACAGGCTTTTGTGTCAACCGAAAATAAATATTTGGTATTTTTCCTGCAGAGGTATTTCAAAATGACGATGACGTTCGGTGGGGACAGTGGCATTCACCCTATGAGCTGGTCTTTGTATAACACACCATCTGTTACAACTCCCTCACAGCGCGTCACATGCTCAGTGGTAGCCACGGCAGTCCGACAAGCTGTGCAATGTGCCAGTAATATGGCTTAAGTGCATAAAGGGACACTAAGAGCACATGCATTGGTATGGTTTATACTTTAACTCACACCACTTTGACACATGCTGGATACATGCTTTTGCACATTATCAGTAAAAAGAAGAGATTCTGTATATTATTTTGGCAATACTCTCGTTCTCCAAGGTGTATATTATCTGCCTCTCATAACGGAAGCAGATAATGGTGTCTTCTACACTGATGCGTAGTGTGAATGTAATCAGATACATGTCTGAGTATTACTAGGTATCATTAATTCACAATACTTGGAATCTGCTATGTAATTTTCTCATGTCTCATTTCTGATACGAACATAAACATAATGTTTTATAAATAAAGTATACTAACTGTTAAAAATGGCAAATCATTCCTCAGTATTGAGACAGATCTATGTATGCGCTGCAATTACTTTCCCAAAATAAACCTTTATACATAATAATACTTTATACTTTATACAAAAATAATCAGCATAAGACCACTCTCATGCTGATTATTTTTATGAAGTTTAAAGTATTATTATTTTTATATTATTGTTTATATTATCAGTGCTGGGCATGACCCAGACACTGCTATCGGAGAGAAAAAGCAGGAGGGGGGAGGGAGAGGAGGGAGAGAGGGAAAGGTGGGAGGGAGAGGGTGAGAGAGATAGATAGAGGGAAGGAGGGAGGGAGGGAGGGAGTATGGAATATAAATGAGGACGGGCAGAGGAAAAGTACTGGGTTGCATGTGTTGGTGCAGAGACACAATGTGTGAGCCCACGTGAGGGGAAGTGGCTGAGAGTGAATTCAGAGAAATAGATATTTTGCCTGATATAAAGAGAGGAGAGGGGGGTGACAAGTGAAGGTGAATAGTCAGGCACGATCTCAAGGGAAGAGATACGTATATCGTTAGTTGTCCCGACACATGTAAACACGGTGGATAAAGTGCAGGGCAGAAGAATAGCAAGTAGCAAAGAGCTAACCGCCAGGTAATTACGACACAAATGTGAAACAGACCTGCTGCAAATGGATGCAGTCTAGTTGTGGCTATCATCAGCCATGCAGAGCCACGCCCTGACCCCACTTTAATCAATCGGGACGTGCTGCCCCCCATCCCCCTCCCTGAGTCAACAGCTAATCATTGAGGTTAGCAGCCCAGTGGTCCCCAGTGGTCCCACAGGCCTAGAGTGTCAACCTTAAAAAGAGGTTAAATCACAACCATTTTCCACACTGCCCATACTACATATACCCAGACACCCACTGTCTCCTTCGCTTTTTCCTCTGGTCATATCATTTATTGCCTTACACCACAATACTCAGTATCATTAAGAGTTACTTTGTTTGGACTTGTTTTTCTCTGGCACATATTTATTAACAACAATTAAGAAAACAATTAGCAGCCAATGACTCCTTGCTGGTCTGGAAGGCAACTACGAGTTTTACTGTCAGTTTTACTGCCTGACTCTTACACACTAACCCAGCTCCCCTTCCAGACCTATCCCGCCACTTCTTCAGCGTGGACACAAAAACACAACCCCCCTCCACACAATGGACCATGATTCAAGAGTCAAATCCCCCGCAAGCGCTGTGCAGGCCAGCTCCTCTCCTGTGTTCCCAGACATGTGCGGCACCTCAGATTGAATGCATGGAACATGCTTCCTGGGTCCTCTTTAGTCACAAAGACATTTGAACACCTAGTGCTGACCCAGATCTATCTATCTCAACCCACACCTCGCCCCGTTGCGGTCCGCCTACAGAGCCACCTGGTCTGCAGAAGACAGTCAACAAGGGACTCCTCTTGATCCCCCTGCACCAAGAATCCCCTGGCACCTTCGCCGTCATCCTGATTGTGGACTTCAACTCCATTCGAGACCATCGCCCCAGATCTTCTCTCGGACAAAGTACCCCAGCTGAGCTGAGCTGCATGTCTGAGCACACCTGCAGGTGGATCCGTGACTTCCTCTGTGACTTCCTTGCAGGTCAAAGAAATTCAACCTGCAATAGAGAAAGACCTACCTGACCATCATTGAGTCCATCCTCAGCCCCTCTTTAAATACACACACACACACACACACACACACACACACACACACACACACACACACACACACACACACACACACACAC
>JAOTIX010000024.1:3930866-3949544 GCA_027123715.1 Gaidropsarus macrophthalmus
GGTTATAAAAGGGGGCACGGGGCTCATTGATTAAAAATAGTAGTATCAATAAGCTTTTTTCTGTCACTATTCCCGTATGGAGACCGTCCCTTTGTGTTTTATTAATGCTGAGGCTAAAGTGCTTACCCCGATGCTGATCTTAATGGTCTGTCCCTCTTTGAAGCCAAGGTCCAGTGGGGGCGCAACGCTTTGGGACGCTTCTTGCTTTGCAAGCTCGCTCTCCTGTTTGACCCACCTGTACGAGAATACAGACAGTTATAGATTGGCAGGGCTTCTCACCACCTTATTGCATGGGATGATCCATTTAGCTTACAGTGGTTGTATACATTCTTTAACATGGATGTTACCACTGACGGATCACTCCTTCTACAAGTTCAACAGCAAATATTTCAGGCACACGTTTCCTTTTGAGAACTCGGATGTCATGAAGTGCAACATGATTCTAACGGTGAGTATTCATATGCCGTCATTGCACAGAGTGCAGAGAGAACCAGCGGTTCTAAATGCAGACCTGCAGGAGAAAGTTCAACTCACTTAAAATGGTCCTGTAGAGCCACATTGAAATCAAAGGAGTCTCCTCGGTCAGCAAACCCCAGGCCGATGAAGGCACGGCGTCCTAGTTTTAACAACATCATGTTTTCAATGCCTTTACTGACTAAGGGCTTTCAAAATAGCAGGCATTGGGTAATACATAATACCGATCCATTAGTACATTCAAAATGTAGATGCATAATGATGAATTATTATCATTTATTCATTTACTTTCATTACATTTTTGACATGAACTATGATGTTTTCATGATTATATACCAAATGCATCTATGTCCAATTCTAGGCAATTGTCAATTGATAATAGAAATGTCCTACCGTTGTCATCCTGTATTTGCACCACAAAATATCTGCTGGAGTCTGTGACGGCTTCCACAACACATCCTGGGTACTGGTCCACTTGGGCTTGGGCAAAGAGCTCTCCTGTAAACCACAAGTTAAGGCCCACATATTTTTTAAATGACAGACCAAATACGTTTCTCTTCCCAATAATATTTCAGAATGAACCGTCCTTGAATTCAATGCAACTATGGCTCTGTCAGCCATGGCTGATACCAGTAGACGCATTACAAGATGCAGCGCCATCAGCTACTCTGTAGAAGCCAGTGAAGGGAAGCTTCCTTTTTATGCTGAAGAAGGACATCTACTTCCTACTTTCCTGAAATAAAAGTTGGTAATTTGCCTGCATAAGCACAAACCAGTTATGCATTCATGTAAGACATTTTCATTGTGTCTAGCTCGAAAAACGTTGTACATACAATTAAACACGTCGAATCAGTTTGCCACAATAGCATAGAATGTGTCTTGTTTGTACACAAGTGCAAGCTGAAGATGTTCTAAATAAAATGTATTAGCTCTTTATGCGCCGAGATATTGTTTACCAAACAAAATGCAACAAGTACAAATGTGAAGGGAGCATTTAGTATGTTCGAGAAAAGCTCTGAAATGTTAGGAATATAACACAACAATCTTGCTTGAAACCTTTATTGTTTATAGTTAAAAACAAAGTAACAAACATGTTTGTTTAAGTTTGCAGCAGTGATTACAATTTAGAGAGATGGCAGCCACAGTTAAGTACATAAACAGATGAAATACACTACAACCCACTTCATGAAGGGAAAGCTGGGTGCAGCTAGTGAAAATAAAATATAGCCTTTTGAAAAACATCAGCAGCTGCAAGTATATGTTTAAGCCTGTTGCTGCTTGTGTACTACAAAGATCCTAAGCAGATAACAATACTAGAGTGTTTGTTATAGAAGTGTTCCCATGTTTTAAATACATCAAAAATCTTGACACTTCTGTTTAAAATAGATCCATTCATCATTTTTATTTTAAACATGCTCTAATAGCAGGTGTATGTGACCTGCCATTTGGGAGGAGGTGTAATTAGGTAGAATTGCCAGCTGCAGACAGTGAATATTATGACACCTTGAGTTCAGCGGTCAACGGAGTGAAATGTTCCTGTGGCATGTAAAGTGTGTTTACCTGAGTTTTTGTCTTCCAACTTGATAAACGCAACCTTGCCCTTTGAGATGATTTTCATCCTGCCAGTCCATGCCGGCTCATCTAGCTTCCAGTCTGCTGCCCTGATAAACATAAAGGTAGACTGTGACTGTCATTCACAGAAACCAAGTATTGTTCCAACATGGATGACCAGGTCATATTAAACCAAATGAGTAGAGCTGGAAATCATTGCTAGTTACACCTGTTAAGCAGAAAAACAGTTATAGTTGCTTGAATGTTAAGAGATCTGGGGTAGTATCAGTTTAGTTTGCATTTGGCAATAAGTCATAACAACACCACTACATTTCCTGGATTGCTTACAAGATTATGAGGTGTACACCATTGATGGTGGTCCAAATAATCCAGTCATAACATTAAGTTGTTTTGTTTCAGTAAAAAGAATAATGAATAATTTGCCAACTGTAAAAGATGCATTTGAATATTTTGTTGTCCAGGTTTCAGCGGTCAACTAAAAAAACAACAACGCTATTGTGACCTAGGACAGATTGTTATTGGAATGTTACAATTTGGAATGTGATTACAACAACAGAAGCTCTTATTGAAAATACGAATATCAGACTTTCAGTGTATACAAAGTTCCTTATGTTTAGCCACCTGGCCAGAAGGTATACAGCAAACCCGCTGTTTCGTAGTTCAATGTGAGTGACCTGAAAGTCCCAAACAGAAAACCATTTGAAACTAAACTGAGAGTCTGACAATTCCGCCACTAGTGTGCACGTAGTGTATTCGGAAAGCTACGCAATGCTAGCCAAATTAGCCAAATGATCGACACTTCTCCGACCACTACTTGTCAACCCAACTAACAGTGCTAAGAAGCCCAGTAAGTCTCTACAAACTCGACATGCTTACCTATATCCGCGGTTAGAGGCACGGGGCGGAATGCGGTATACGTGCACTTCTGGCTTTACACAGATGACAGATTCATAAGTGCTATCTTCTGCCATTTTGTCAAGTTTTACAAACTAAACTTAGAACATTCAATGGACAACCAGAGGCGGCTTGATATTAGACAGAAGTCAGACAAGTCCGATGAGGGGGATGTGTCTGTCTGCACAGCGCCCCTTCTGGCGAGGATGGTTCACGCGTCACCATTTTTGCATTATTCACATCCCACTTTTCTGTGGGATGATACTGGAACGCAAAACTTTTGGAAAGTTTAGCTGCTGCCCGTTATTTCAGACGAAACATCTGAATCAGATTATTTGTATTTTGCAGTCCGTTTCAAAGCTCAGTTTAAAGGTCCACACTATGCCCAAATGTGCTGAATTGACGTTCTATTCCATAATTTACATTGGAATAGATCTAAACCTCACAGGCATATAAAATACAAGTTCCTTCAATTCGAACAAAAACAATGAGGAACAACACCATGGATGCGTCAACTCGAAGGTTCCAAGCTGTACATTGCAGCACAAGGTGTTTAATTTGGTATCATGATGCTTTTTTCAAGGCTATGTATTTCTGTGTTGGCAATCAATAACCACAAAGTGAATGTACAAGGAAATTACATAATTGAACAATATGAAAAAAATATTGTTTCATGTTCACTGTCTTTATTAAAGGGTAATTGTGAATTTAAGACATTTTCAAGGTTCAAAATGACAAGCAAATTAAAACAATGCTGCAGTTGAACAACTGGGTATGAATTAAACAAAACTTTCCAGCATGGATGCCAATGGTGGTGCAAGGAGCTTCAACCGATTTTTAGATCAGAAGATGAAATGACCAACACTTGCATCTTCTTACACAACACACATGGTTCTACCATATCAACACCACACCACTAGAAAGTGGTGAGTGGCAGATAGACGCTTGTGTATAGTATAGACCTCTCGTAATGTTGTAATCAAAATTGTACCATCAAAACTATCGCTTATAAGTCTAGTTTGCTTTTCAAGAGACCCCAAGGTTGGGAAACACTGTATAAGAGCTAAAGCTAGCCAATGTTGTCAATACTTAAAAAATGGGAACCCTTTTAAATTAGCGCCTTACATGCAAACTAAAAACATTCTATTAAATCGCAGCTAACTGATTAGACACATTTTATTGTATGTAATACAATCACAGCGAAACAGTTAGGCTGAGATAGTTTTACATGAAGGAATCGACATACATTGTAATTTGTATCATGAAACCATCAAACAAAGAAAACTAACTTGAATACGACTAGACTCCTTTTTATCACTACAGAATTGCTTGGGTTTTATAATTTGCCAAAGAGGGATTGTGTTATATTTGCCCTCAAAAGATCTTTCCAAAACCATGCATCATCATTTAAATATAGACCCCTGGAAGTGCTAAATGTAAAACCTGGCAGTGAAGTTGATATGTGAAAAAATTAATTAATGTTTTAAATTGAACCCTACAGAGTTAAATTGTTTCACTGTTTAGTGTATCGGTTTGGTGCATCAATTTGGGTTTGTTCATTTCTCTGCTATAGATTAGACACCAACACATAGTGTTTACATCTCCTTTGACGTCTTTAATCTTACTACTAAATATTAGGAGTTTCTCCAATGGGTCAACATTCTAATAAGAAAGGGGATTGTATTGTTATTTTTCTTTCCTTTACGTAAACAATGTTCCTGAACATAATAGTCAAAGAAAAATGGAGGCAAAATAAAAAACAAAACTGAAATGGCCAATAAAAACTAACAAATAAATAATAAAAACAAATGTAAAAGGTATGCAGGCAATCGGGAAAAACATTATTGCTTAACAAACCAAGACTTCCTCCTATTTTATAACTCACTGATACAATCTTTGGCCAAATACTACTTTTCCACCAGGTACCACCTTACTGGCATTCGTTTGAGAAATCTGCTGGTTGTCTATCGTTATGTCATTGACATTTTACGAAAAACAAATCTGAACTAGGACTCTCTTTACATGTATCGCCAATTAACTATCCTGTCGCTTTTAAACATAAACCAAGGCAGATGGCCAGAAATGGCAAGTTGGTCCCTGGTAGATATGTAGCAGAACATATATCTTCTTTCCTTATCCTCTCTTGGCCAATACAAACCTGTTGTCCTGGCTCATCGCCAGCCAACAAGAGCGGCACGTCGCTGGCCAGCTCAATAGTTACATCATGGGGAATATCACAGTGTGTGGGGACCTGAGGAATTATTCTTCTCCCAGCATAGAACAGCAGGGGCTTCTGATTGCAGGAAAATCTATACCAGCCCCGTTCACAGTTCCACACAGGGAAAAGACAAGGCAAAAGGCAAGGTGCATGGCAGTCAACAGAGTGTAGAGGGGCGGAGAAGTTCATACTTCTGTTTCATCTTCATATGTCCATCCACCAAATGTGTTATCCATCCCACCACTCCCTGTGTCATACACAATGCCACCCACACACCTGGTTCAATTTCCACTCTAGATGGTCATTCAGGGGGGAAGAAATAGCGGATTTCACTTGATGGGCAGCTGACTCCTATTTATCTGCAGAGGCGGAAGCCGGAAGTACCATCCGGGCCGGTCGGTTGACGGATCACGTGAATGTTTGGACTAGCTGGTTCTGATTGTGGTTGCTGACCACAAACTCGAACTTGCCTTGAATATATAAAGAAAAGGTGTTGTTAGCGACAAGCTACTTTCCAATTGATATATTTTTATCCATACTGAATATATGATTGAAGTGACTTCAGGATACAGGTGGTTTTTCTCACCGGTCTTGAGGTGGTTTGTCCTGGGGGACATCTTCAGAGCTTGCACTCCCTAAAATCCTTCTCCGGGCCTCTGCGTACTCTGCTTCTCGCTGGGCAAGAGACTTCATGTGCTGTGAGGGTCGAGAGGAGGATGAAGTATTTCCCATCATGCCGTTGTTTGAAGGACGTTTGAGAATGCGGATTTGTGGTGGGGGTGCTGCAGGTAGTGAGTCGTCCTGGATTACAACGCCAGTACGCACAACTGAGCCTCCTGAACTCGAGTTGGATTTCCTAATCAAAGAATGCAACAAATATGTAATCAAAAGACAATGCGACTTTGCAAAATGTGAAATAATAACGTTTGAAGTGTTCACATGAAAAAGATATAGATTTTGTTTACTTACTTTGCTTCTCGACTTATTTTCAACTTTGCCTCAAGTCGTCTCTCTATTTCCTGTAAACAATGCATATCTGTTATGGTACAAATTGATAAAGTTGTATGTGTTCGGTTGATAAATCATAACGCCCTTTAAAAAGGAATGTCCATGATATACTACACCATAAGATGAATACATTATATGGTCGTCGACAAGGTGGGAATATGTGGATTGCTATTAATTACCAGGTCAATTTAAAAAAGTTAATTTCGTCCCAGATCAACGCTGTGTGAATCACTCAGGACGCGGCCTGCAGAGCCGCAGAGAGATCCAGGCACACCGCTGTCCTCTCACAACAACACACACCTTTACAACATGAAGGCGCCGACTCTCCGACCTACTAGTAGAAGAAACTACGCAATGATCGGACCTGTATCGATTAATGCAGGACTACAATCGTGAAAAGACAAAAGTCTTCCATACCCCACTGTCCGCAGCTTCTTCCCAGCTATCTGCAATCTCTTCATCGTCCATGTTCAGAGATCCCGAAAGCTTCTTCTTCTTCAGTGTATGCAAAATGCTATGCAGGCAGATCTTGCCAAAAATCTAAACCCAATGTACTGAATTTGAACTAATTTTGATTCATTTTTAAGTGTTAATGTATATCGTAAGCTATTCCAAAACGTTCAATGTTATTGTCTTGCTACCAATCAGGGAATCCTCAGTTCTTCCTCTCCAAGTTTATAAAATGCCTTATGGGTAACAACACTGTAAACGGTGGCGCTCCTAGTGGTAGCTCCAGGAACAACACTGTCGCATACAAATAGATACTGTCAGATATATGTTGCTTAAGACGTCAAAAAGGTGAAACATTTTATGTTTTGTGTGGAAATTAAAAAACAGTAGTGGAATTATTACATACAATAAATGCGTCACTGAAACATTTGTTTGAGATTTAAAAAAAAAATGAAAAGACAAATAGATATGAAAGTATATAACAACGTGTATCATTATCGTACGATTGCTATTTACCTACTATTGACGATCTGTGCACAGGGGCCATCAAATCTAGTAAACTCACGGAGCCTACCTGGGTGCTTGCGCCCCTGGTGGTGAGGGCAGCGTGGTGCTGCTGACAGAGCAGCCAATGCCCCTACTGAAGATGGCGAATGTTTGGAGTGTGCAGATGCAACACCAAAGCTGATAAAGGGGAGGAGGAGAGGAAGGCTGAAATCTCGAACCCGATTAAAGATCACGTCAAAACCACGGTACACGTTATTGCTGTTAAGTTTATAGATACAGGCTTGTGTTGCACATGACATCTGACGGGTCCACTGGACGTCAGGGAGGCGAATCATGTGGAAAAAGCCTTAGCTTGATGCTAGCTGTGTTCCAACTAGCAAAGATTATCCACTGCAGCCTAGCACGCTAACCATAGCCACCATGAAACTGCAATTTTTATTCTCTGGATAACGTGTCATGTTTAATAGTCGTGGCGGTGGCCTACGGTTGCAGTTGACGTGTCTTTTTAGTCTGTCATTTCATTTATATGGGGAAACCTGCGCCCTCCAAATCCATGAAGGATGCTGCTGGCGGCTAACTGGTTTCTTAGCATTTGTTAGCGTTCTGCACTGTGTATGCTAGTGGAGATGATCATTTAGGTGTACTACACGGATGGCTGTGATGGATATAAGCCAGTGTTGTTTGAAAATAGTTAAAAACTAAATAGAATGTCCGCATTCAAAATGTGCAGAAGAAACAGTGTAAGCATTATTTTACTGGGTAATTGATTTACTGGCCATGGATCTGGTTCAGTCTTTCATTTTAAAACTTACATTGGGAATGTGAATTTGCCTGTCTGTTTGCCTGTCTGCCAAAATCAGCTGTAGCGAGGTTAGTCGTTGCGGGCGGCCACTGAGCATATACAATTAGAAAATATAATTGAAAGGTAATTGACCTAAGTGAGTAAGTCAAAACCACAAAAAAATTACTGTCTTTGTCTTGAATACTACTATTGGATTATTTGTCCATTTCTGAATCTTGATCTTAGAATATCTTTTTTTATTATAGCAAATACATTATTGCTTCTAGAAACTCCGATCTTCCTTTGTTTTTCTTTGATTTAAATGCACTGGAGCTACAGGTTACTACTGTAATACTTCAGATCATTCAGTCTGGTGCCTGAAAGGAAACTTTATTTACCCTGGGGTGCCTACACTAGAGCATTACAGCCCTCCAACATTGTTCCAGGATAATGTTGTCACAGGCAGGGTGGGGGATCTATTTATGTAATATGCATGGTATGCTTTTGATCAATTCAGGAATCAATTGATTGTTTTTAATGTAACCTTTTCAGTGACTTCTCGGACGGAGGAAGTAAGTGAATTTACTTGACTATACATGTATTTTCCACGCAACTATTTACAACAATATATCCACACTAATGTTTAAATGATGGTTTAAGACTGGTATTAATTATGTTGCTAAAAGGGAAAACTGTATTTGAAAATGGTCTTTTGCCCCTAGCTGCACTGCTGTTGAGGATGACAGTGGTCTCATGCCAAAACATGCCAAGCCCAAATACAGATCTCGGCCCTCATTCTCAATCCTTACAAATACTAACATCTCTTTCTACTATATCATAGCAGATAATGTCCCGCACCTCTCATACTGAGGATGGATACTTTGTTGCCATGGATACCGAAGAAGATGGTGAGAAGCCGGTTGTGATAGCAGGAGGAGTAGATCAAAAGATGGGGTCCAGCAAACACGAGAACGACCCAGAATGTGGTGCCAAAGGCGGGAGAACAATGTTGGAATTACCCGAGGAAGTTCTGGAGTACATCCTGTCCTTCCTCTCACCGTACCAGGAGCACAAGACTGCTGCACTGGTTTGCAAGCAATGGGATCGCCTCATCAAAGGTACAGCTGTCCTAGCTCTATGTAATGTAAGAAAGCAAAATGCTTATTTCATCCAATCGGAACCCTCCTGATAGGCAGACACGTGACTTTAGATTAATAATCTTGACCTTTTTTTTTCTTTACATGCTAGGTGTTGCCCATCAATGTTACCATGGTTTCCTGAGGGCAATTCAGGAGGGTAACATTCAGTGGGAAAGTCGTACATACCCATATCCTGGAACACCTATCACTCAACGTTTCTCGCACAGTCAGTATGCTCTATGACTTCTTATGATACCCTAATGAGTTGGAACGTAGACCTCTTATAAAATTGGCTTCACATATTGTAATGTTAGGGTGGAATTTAACACTGTAATCTCGGCACATGATTTAATAACCGAAGGAACCTGGAATCGTCCATTAGCGTTATGACAGGTAATATATCAATACATTGATTTGTTTTTATTCCAGGCGCATGTTACTATGACTCCAACCAGTCCATGTATGTGTTCGGAGGTTGCACACAGAGTAGCTGCAATGCTGCCTTCAATGATCTGTGGAGACTTGACCTCAACAGCAAGGAGTGGATTCGTCCTTTAGCCTCAGGTACAGTGCTAATGGTACCTCTTTCGTGACCAAAGTAATGCAAGGCCAAACTGCAGAAAGGCTGAGTCACAGCACTAGGGGCCGTTTGTTTGCATGAACTGAGTAAGTGGCAACGTTATAGCAATTGAATACCATTATTTGTTTATTTTTTGAGCAATTCTCCCCAGGCACTTTATCTTCCAAAAATATTAATTAGTATTTCATTTGCCGCAGGGAAACGCTATTGTTGGGTTACATTCACCTTAGCGGGAGATGCAAAAGCTATATCAGAGTAATCCAATCATTTGTTCCAGGAAATGCTTCAACAACCTCAGTGTTTCCCAACAGCCCAGTTTCAATATGGTTATATTCAGATGGCTCTTTTTCAGCCCAATAAGTCTACTGTCTGTCCACACAGGCTCATACCCGTCTCCAAAGGCAGGTGCCACCCTAGTGATGCACAAAGACCTTTTGGTGCTGTTCGGGGGCTGGACCCGCCCTAGTCCTTATCCGCTCCATCAGCCAGAGAGGTTCTTTGATGAAATCCACACCTACTCGCCCTCTAAAAACTGGTAGGGGAGACTTCCCATGGCCCTGCTGTAATTCATTTCCTCAGATTGACGTTCCCTGTGGCTTGTACTTGATCTTCAGCTTTTTATGTGTTCCATTTCAATGTCAGGTGGAACTGCATAGTGACGACTCACGGCCCTCCACCGATGGCCGGGCACTCTTCCTCTGTGATCGGCAACACCATGGTGGTGTTCGGGGGCTCATTAGGAGCAAGACAAATGTATGAGTTTTTTTTGTTATTAGTTTTGTGTCAAATCTGACAGCTCCCGCCATAATCGACTTTTTCGATGTGTAAACGATGGTTGGTGTAATTCACCCTCTCTCGCCTTGCGCTCTGCATATCCCTCAATAGGAGCAATGAAGTGTGGGTGCTGGATTTGGAACAGTGGTCCTGGTCCAAGCCGCTGATATCTGGGCCCTGCCCTCATCCCAGAGGAGGCCAGTCTCAAGTAAGGATGCTGCATCGGTTGAACAGGAACGGCTCCCATGTACATGGGTGTCCTCAACAGGATGTTTTCTCTTCCGGTCACAAAGTGATCTTTTACAAATGTTTTTTTTTGCTTTAGATTGTAATTGACAAGGAAACCCTGCTCATCTTGGGCGGGTGCGGCGGTCCCAACGCGGTACGTTTTCAATCTCCAAAGTGCTTTCACTTTTCCTTTTGAATTTTTTCGTATTCTGTGGTCATTGCCCGATTGCACTTGGAGGTGGGATGTAAACAACTCTGTTTCCAATCCTGTGTTTCTCTCCTCACGCTCAGCTCCTCAAAGATGCCTGGCTGCTCCACATGGGGGCGTCTCCCTGGACGTGGCAGCAGCTGCAGGTGGAGAATGATGACCACGGCGCTCCTGAGCTGTGGTGTCACCCGGCATGCAGGGTGAGTTTTATCTCAGACGAAAGAGCCTGAGCTGTTTTTCCACCCTCTTCTCCACCACCACTTGAACACGAGTTGGTATCCAGAATGCTCCAGGCATCGCTCCTGTATTAAACTTCAACTAAATGGATCGTAGTGCAGTCTCCCTGGTAGCCTTGACATCATGTGCAAGCCTTGATGTGTTGGTTGTTGAGCTATCATCCAAAACTAATCTCATCAGAGGGCTTTGATTGTGAGGCGTTTTATTTTCAACTCCCTGATGTGTCTTTCACATTTAATCTCAATATGAACACAATCAGTTTGCTAAGTCCTCTAAAACAAGTGGCTTCGTATTTTCGTAATGGCCAGACAAACGTCTTGTGACATCCCATAATTTCACACCAGCATCTCTCCGGGGCCAGCTGCTGTAATTACAACTTTTAAGAGACTGTAGAACAATAATTATAACCAAATGGGGTCGCAAGAAAATGCCACACGGCCGACATGGGTGGCCAGTGTCCTCAGGCGGTCGTGGTATACGGTGAAAGCTGTTATTTTTGTGTGGAAGAAGCCATTTACCTCCACTCAGCTTTGGCTTGACTCTAACATGTTTTAAATCGTTTTCTTCAATACGATTAAAGTAAACATTGTATTACAGTACAATGTTGCTGCCACAATTCTATCCCAATTGTGTTCATCTCATGGCTATGATTAAATCTATTCTTTTTTATTGATATGATCCAGTCATAATATTACCACAGTGTAAAATCATGTTTTGTCATGACATGTTTGTGAATGCCTTGCTCGTATATTATGGTGTTGTTTCCATTACGTGTGCTTATCGTCCTGACCTGCTGTGCTGTCTCAAAGGTGGGCCAGTGTGTGGTGGTCTTCTCCCAGGCTCCTTCCGGGCGGGCCCCCCTCAGCCCCAGCCTCAACTCCCGGCCCTCCCCCATAAGTGCCACGCCGGGGCCCCTGGGCACGGAGCCCCCTTCCCTACGCTCCCACTCCCCGGTGCGCAGCGGGGCCGCCGGCCTGGTCCTGGGTACCATCGAAGAGGCCCCCTGCGTGAACGGGCGCTGGGGGACCCTCAGACCCCGGCCCTCAGCCAGAGGGAGCACTAGAGACGGGAGCCCATCCTCCTCCCAGCAGCCTTCCCCGTCGCAGGGGCCCGACAGCCCCCCGCTGCCCCCGCTGCTGAACGGATCGTCCTCCGCCCGCACCAGCCCGGGCCAGGCCGCCTCCCCGCCCCTCCACCCCCACCTCCCCGCCTCGTCGGACTATGGCTGGGAGTCCCCTCCCCCCGCCGCGCCGCATCACCCCGAGGTGGTGGCCAGCACCAACGGGGTGCACACCCCCCCCAGCGGGTCCCCGTGCACCCCCCCGGGGGCCGTCTCACCCGCTGCCTTACGACGGGGCCTGGAGGCCGTGAAGAACCTGTCCCCGTCCTCCTCCCCCCTTCTCCCGACGCAGGGCGCCGCGACGGCGGGAGTCAACGGGGGAGGCGCCGCCGCCGCCACCTCCTCCGGGACGCCGCCCTCGTCCTCCTCCAGTCCCCCGCAGGTTGCCGGGGCCGACGGACACACCATTCCGCCCATCGCGCGGCGCCTGGGCCACCACCCGCCCCAGAGCCTGAACGTGGGGAAGCCGCTGTACCAGTCGCTTAACTGCAAGCCCATGCAGATGTACGTGCTGGACGTGTCGCGGGCCAAGCCGGCGGCGGTGGTGTCCTGGAGGCCGTACGGCCACGGGACCCCCGCGGCGGTCACCGGCCCGCCCGAGACCAGCCTGCACACGGTGGTCCAGGGCCGCGGCGAACTCATCATCTTTGGCGGGCTGATGGACAAGAAGCAAAACGTGAAGTACTACCCCAAAACCAACGCCTTGTACTTTGTGCGCGCTAAAAGGTAATGCAGCCAATGAGGAGCGAGACACCTTCTCCCCGCCCCGCCCCCCCACCCACCCTGCGGAAGCGCAGGGTTATCGACACACAAGGCCTTTTCTCTTGTTATCAAGGATTATTAAACCGTACATCATCATAATTAGATGTTCCAGCCACGACTCTCTTGTATCCCTTTTTGCCCACCGTCACATCTTAGCAGAACTTAAATTGGCCGACACCTTAAGACCACCCATTTGTTTTGAATGCGTGTCCCCGTTCGGTTTTTGTGTGCGTGGGGTTTTGCGTGTTTTTCCTTCCGTGCGTGCGGAGCCCACAGCGGTACGAGGGGAACAAGACTGTCCCTGAACCCGTCGGTGTGCCGTTCTGTTCCAGACTCCTAGAGAAAAGGCTCGACAAACGGACAACGGGGAAACCTTGATGACTACCTTGCTTTTTTAATCACACTTAAAGCCTGCATTGTTTACATTGGAAACTTGAGTGTATGTGTTGTGTGAGCATGGTGGTTGTTCAATGTGTAGGGTGCCATGGCAGGTAAGAGATGTTGCATTGTACTATAAACATAGTCAAACAATAAAGGCCTCGATGTCTTACCGGATTCTGTCCTCCTGGGTTCAATGTGTATTTTCTATTAAAAGGAATAGGCATGTTTGTTGGACGGCTACGGACGGCTACGGAGCGCAAGTCTCTAGTGGCTTTTGTGTATACTGCACATGGGGTCATCCGAAATAAATGAAACTATTTGGTTGTAGATGACAAAATGTTGATATGACAGCCATTTTCATAATTATCCAATGCATAAATTGGAACCTCTGAAGGTCAACAACAGCACTTACATTTTTGCAAGTTTCTTCCCAAGTCTTTTTGATAGGGTTCACCGGAAACCATGGTTACAAACTGTATGCCAACGAGAATGCTGCAGTTCAATGAGCACGCATACACAGAATTAGTGAGGTTTAGTACAATGATAACACCGACGCTATCATGCATACGAAGAACAGAGGTTACGATGTCACTTATTAAGATTCATATGCCGGAGAGAACTGGAGTGCAATGATAATTCTTCAGCTCAAATTGTTAGTCCAAGTCATGTCAAGGATTAATCATCAGTCAGCGCAATCCTCCGACGGACCTCGGCATACTATCTCACCAGCAATAACCTTTAACCCAGAGAGGCTCTATATGACATGGAAGGGGCATTGGGCAGCCGGAGCAGCACGTTTGATTTGTTAAGAACGGGGGATGTGTTCCTCTGTTTAGACAGGGCTGCATCGCTATTGGCTGTAGCAGAAGACTGGGGGCGGGGACCCGGACAATGAATTCCGTGAGGAGGGCACATGTTTACAATGTGAGATAATGAATAGAAGGGAGAAGAAGAATACTACCTAATGATCAGCGGTGAGTTTTTATTCAAAGCAAGATCTTTCAGAAGACGTTTACATATTGTAAAAGGGCTACATGAATGGGTGTGTTCAGTGCTTGAACCTTGTGGTATAGTCGCTTGTAAACGTGTTAATCGTGTTGAATCTTGACAGTCCTGTATTTCAACTATTTTTTAATTGTGCAGACGATGCACTAGTTTATGTATTAACATAGACCTGTTAGTACGTGATGCAATATTGCACAGTAAATATGTAACCACTGAATGTAAATCAACTTTTTTCTTTCTAACAGAATACTACTGGATCTTGTCTGCCAATCAAACACAAATGAAATGCTGCCCTTGACCTCAGGTACTTTCAACAGCAATACATAAAAAGTGGTGTGTAATCTTGCATTCAACACGCACAATCTATGCTTTCCTATGACCAATCTCACTGAACCATTCAACATATCCATAGAAATGTAGCCTTGAACAGAAGACTCAATCGTCATGACAGTTGAGGTCAGCTCTTCCTACTGCTCTACCCTAAGCCTCTGTTGGAGTCTTCATCCCTCTCAGAGATGAACAGCTCTCAGCTCATGAAGTACACCCCCAAAGACTCTGCCCTCCAGGCCCCCCCAGCTACATCCGGTGGACTGGTGAACTCCCCAGCGGCTCTGCCCGTCTGGCCTCCCTTGGACTTTGGCATGGGCGCCTTGGCGTGCTGCGGGGCATGCATCTTCACCAACCCCCTGGAGGTGGTGAAGACCCGTCTGCAGCTTCAGGGAGAGCTGCAGGCACGGGGCTCCTACCAGAGACACTACCGCGGGGTCCTCCAGGCCCTGTGGATGGTGGCACGGACGGACGGGATCCGGGGCCTCCAGAAGGGTCTGTCGGTGGGTCTGATGTACCAAGGCCTCATGAACGGTGTAAGGCTGGGCTCGTACTCCTACTGTGAGGCTGCAGGGATCACCGACGTCCACGGCGGTAGACTGTTCTCGGGGGCAGTGGCTGGTGCCCTGGGGGCCTTTGTTGCCTCCCCTGCCTATCTGGTGAGCATTCTGGGAATAGATGTTTTTCTTTTTACTGGACATGTTAAACAAGACGTATGACCCTTAGACATGGCAATCAATGCCTTGTTATGACTTTGTTTGAATTATTAGAACAAAATACTCCCTTTTTATCTTTTTGTTTATGTTTTTCTATGTTCAGTGATTTACCAGACCCGTTTATCAGGTGACTTTAGTGAGAGCAACTGTGTGACCGACCTTGGGGTTTGACCCCAGAACCTTTTGGGTTTGGGTTTGTGAAACACTCTCACATTAGATTGTCCCACTATGCATTTTTAGTCTCTGCTGTCAAAATGTGTCTGTGTCTGAAATGTATCTCTGTCAAAAAGCTCTAATGTCTAATTGTTTAGATTTTTACTTAAAGTAATATTGTTACAATAATACTTTCAATTGATCAATGGAGTCAGGGTTTCAATTACATTTTCCATTTAGGGTCATATTTTATGTCAAAACATGCCCCACCACTGCCAATGTTTTCCATCCCCAAATGTCATTAGATCAAAGTGTCTATGTCACCTTTTGCAACGTCATGGAAACATGACGCTGGTCAGGATGTAAAAATATATCCACACGTGTATCTTTAACCTCTTGCTTAAAAACACCTCAAAGTATTTTTATTTGACATTGAGTTGAATATGTGCGGTGTGTTTCTGCCAGAAGTGGGATCATCCAGGAATTTAAAATGTGGGTTTGTGTAACATGAGGCGGAAACTCTCGTTAAATTACTGACTCATGTTGACACCTTCGGTCTAACTACCTCTTGCAACTGGGTGCAATATGAGATGAAATATACACTCCTAAATAGTTACTGGTTGAAGGTGTAGGCTAAATCTTTCATTTATTTATTAAGCTATCCTGTCAAAGAAAGGCCCTGTAATGTTACGTAGGCCTATAGGTTGGCTGAGAACATTACAATAGAATGAATGATTCACTCAGCCGACCGCATCAACCGTGTTTGTATGCATTTCTTTCCATAGGTGAAAACTCATTTGCAGGCACAGACAGTCGAAACAATTGCTGTGGGACACCAGCATAACCATCATGTAAGATAGTGATCTACCCATTATCATTTCATCACACCCATGATCATTCACTGGTGCCTTTAATGCATCTAAGATGTATTTTAGTACTCCTTCTAACTTATTGTACGTTTCAGGGTGTATCCAGTGCCTTTGCAACTATATATAGAAGGGAAGGTATCGTTGGACTTTGGAGGGGTGTGAATGGGGCTGTACCGAGGGTCATGGTTGGTTCAGCTGCTCAACTAGCAACCTTCAGCTCTGCTAAAGAATGGGTTTCACACGCCCAGGTATGCATTACCCGACCGACCGTCTGAGACATGCAGCAGGTCAGCCACTGAGCTAAAAGGAATGGGGGGGAGCAAAGTCTAACTGTTTATCTGTTATCCCCTTCAGTGGTTCAGCCCAAACAGCTGGCTGATTGCTTTGGTGTCTGCCATGATCAGCGGCGTTGCCGTGGCGATCTCCATGACGCCGTTTGATGTCATCAGCACGCGGCTCTACAACCAGCCAGTGGACGAGCTCCGCAGGGTGGGTTTCAGTGATGGCTTAGAGCTGTGGTTGTTTTTGCGATTGAAGCAACAGATGGTTTATTTGCGGATGGAAGTCCAGTAGTTGCTTAATTTGTCTTTTCTGCTTTTTAGGGTCGTCTCTACAGCGGCTTTTCTGACTGTTTTGTGAAGGTGTGCCGGGCTGAGGGCCTACTGGGCCTGTATAAAGGCATGGGGCCTGTTTTCATTCGTTTGGGCCCTCACACGGTACTGAGCATGCTGTTCTGGGATATGATGAGGCACTCAACCTACGGGAGCAACCAAAGCATGGCAAGAAGATAAGCCCCACCGCCATTGGGGGGCCACTGATGAATGAACTCTATCAAGAACAAGAAGAGAATGGACAAAACCACACGTACTTGACAAAACTATGCATTTTGCACTGACTTATGAATACACTACTGATTTCTAGGATATTACATAGCCTACCTCACAAAGTTGACGGGTAATATGGCTTAGATGTTTTAAAATTTGTAGCAGCACGGAACAAGATTTGGGTAAACCCATAGGGCATGGAACCATTTTGGATTCATGGGTGCTTGCTCTCTGTGGGTGGTTATCTAACTCTAACTGTGTGCGAACACTGGTGCTTTTAGGTGGACAGGCCTCAAATATTGAATGTATGAACCATACGTTTGAAGATTAAAATGTTTGAATGTACTACTTTTTGGAAACTGTCAACCAATGTGTATTAACAAGCTAATAAATAAACGTGCAAATGTCATTCATGTTCATGTTGTTACCACAAAATTATCTCTTAAAACATTGAAATGGCTGGTAGTACAATTCTGAATAGAAACACAAAGATCAATGTATTGTGAAAAAAAAGCTATATTATGTAACGCAAGAAAAGAATGAATGGGGCATTTTTACTTGCCTACTAATCATGGAAGGGGAGTGTGCCGTTAATCAGGAAATGAATGATAACAACACATGTTGTCTGACCTTTGGAATTGAAACATGGAAGCGGACGGAGTGAGCAAATCAAAACCTTCCCGAATGATTTCTGTTTTGAGGAATCCACAGGAGACAGTGCTCTATTGGACCATGGCACAATAATCACACTCGTGTCTAATTATGTTTACATATTAACTCATGTCGTAAAGTACTGTTTGATCGCATAGCGCAAGAAAACGAAATGTTTTTCCCTTTCTCCCTAATTGTGGGAATTTTTGAATGGATTCCCTTTCAATCAAATCCCATCGGTTCTTTTCTTCAAGGTAAGTTATTTACCTACGTGTTGTTAATCATAAAAGTCCTTAATTTAACATTTAAGTACAAATGAAAAGTTTGAAATGAGAACTTTTCATGGTGACCCAGGTCTGGTTGGCGCATGTGGAATTGCAGTCCTCTGTGACGTGATGAGGGTGTATTTCTTCCTCCAAGCATTCAGGTCAGTGTAACACTTGCTCCAAAAACGTTTCCTAAAAGCAAGATCATGTTTATGATGATCACGATGCGTTTGTTCCTGTGTATAATAATTCTGACACTGATAATGCCTTGTGCTCTGTGAATAGTGATTCCGATGATAAAACGCAGAGGCCTGCCTCTAAGAGAAGACCTCTGGTAGAGCAGTGGAGCACGGCGGTGCGTTTCTGGTGCCTGGCTGCCCTGCTGTCCCAGGTGGGCCCCCGCGTCTCCTCGCTGATAGTCCTGGAGTTCTGTCTCAGGGCCGCCTCGGCATGGACAGGGCAGGTGCGTTCCTCATGGTATACCAGTATGGGCTAATCTGTGAAATCAGTTTAAACATATTTTTAAATATTCAT
>JAOTIX010000024.1:3949644-3963555 GCA_027123715.1 Gaidropsarus macrophthalmus
GGGCAGGTGCGTTCCTCATGGTATACCAGTATGGGCTAATCTGTGAAATCAGTTTAAACATATTTTTAAATATTCATATCCCGAAAAATAATTCCACTCTGCTCTGCGTGTATCCAGGACAGGTCCAGCAGAGGCCCCCAGCTGCTCTTGGTGCAGTGTCAGTTCTCCCTGGGCTGTAGCCTCACTGCCACTCTTGGCTTTCTCCAGCAGGGGGCGGTAAACAGCACCTTTGGCCTACTGCTGGCAGTAGGGCTTAGCTGGACACTGGCCAGGATCTTCCATAATTTGTGGAAGCATGTTAAGATACTGTATCCGCTGCACAGCACAGAACGTTACTGTGGCAAATGTATCAGCCTCCTCACCTCTGGGCACTCCATGCTAGCAACTCTGCAGAGGTGCAGCATCCTGGCTTTCGCGGTAGCGGCTTTCGCATCCACATCAACCGTGTATGACCACTTCCTGTCTCTAAAGGATGCTCTGAAGTTGTGGACACCTCTGTCTCTATGCTATGCTATGCTGGTGGTATACATCCAAGGTGATGGTGAGCATAAAATCCATAGCATGTTGTGTGTGTGTTCTTGCATGTTAGCCATGTGTGTGGGTGTGTGTGTGGGTGGGTGGCAGGTTCTAATATGGGTTTGACCTTTTTTTCGTCTCTCTTGTCCCTCCAATGGCCCCCTGTTAGAGGAGCGCCAACGGCAGGCTGGGCTGGAGGTTCTGTTGCGTTCGGTGGTTCTGCGCCTCGGATCCCTGGCCGTGCTCATGTTGACGGTGGGCCACTGGTCCGACGTGCTCCAGGTCTTCATCGCGCTCCTCGGGGAAGCCGTGTGCCTGCTGTCCTCCCAGGACCTCATCGTGGCTCTCCTAAAGGTCAGCTTAACTCCCTCTCACCTAGTTTCCCTGTACACGGAAAAGTTGGAAATGATAAAACCTTCAGTCGATATGGGTGTAATGTTTTTTTCCCGCTCGCTTGTCTCTTGCTGGAAAACTCCAGGAGGAAGAAGATGATGGGGACATTCGTCCACGAAATTACAAGTCCAGATCCAGAAACGGAACAAAGGACAGCGCACCCAAGATACCATCAGACGGCTCTGAGAGACGCACCTAGACATCTGGAGATGGAGCTTGGACATACGGTCTACCTCATAAAATACTTTCATTCACATGGAATGTGTACCAATACTTGTTGTTGTTGTGTTATAATTTAGCATTTATCCTAAACTGCCTCTAGACCTATTTGTATTTCTCACTGCTGTTTGGAGCAAGGAGTAGCTTTGCTTATCACATTAGCTCATTTCCATCCTAATGTTTTTGACTCTTGGAGTATCAGTCTTCCAGCACAGTTCTTTATGTTGCTGTTTGATAAAAGACCGGATGAGAACATAGCTGGCATATTGTTTGGTTGTGTAAACCCTACCAAGACCCCAACAGAGAACTCATTAACTTTTACAGGATTCTTTTGTTCAGTTTGACGGTTCATCTCACACCCTTTCTTCTATTTCCTACAATCTGACCTTGAGTTACAAATCCGCATCGCGAACCTTCTTCAGCCGAAACGAACACGCGTTCCGATGTTCGTCGTATGACATGAAATGAGAAGCATGTCTCCCCTTTCTCCAAGAGGCAGATGAAACCTGGAGTTATGGGGGGAAGGGCATGGAGAACTGTGGGGATTGTGTCATTATTAGACATGCCCCCTCCTGCAGCCCTGACATCACTGCAGCATTCCATTCCTCTAGACCCTGGAACAACACAGAACCCCAAACCCCCCACCCCCCCACCCCTTCCTGCCACCGTTCCTTCCCTCTATCCTGTTCTCCCCCCTTCTCCGGTTAACCCCCTCTCTCCCTCTCTCCTCCCCGAGCCCACCACCCACTGAAAAAAAAAAGATTTCGAAAAAAGATATGTGCCTTTATGTATTTATTTATTTCTGTGTGTGTCGCTGATTGACTTACAAGAGCCTCTCGCACAGGGCCCAACTGTGGGAGAGCTTCCAGGAAGTCGTGGTTAAAGTGGAAGAAAAAAAAAGTACACAATAAAATATGTGCTAATCAGCAGAACTAAGCCATCCAGTGTGGGACTTCAAACTAAATAAAGCAGATGTGTTGTTGCTCTCCCGCTCAGCCTCTGACTGTTGCTTTTGCCCGGCACATTTTTGGTTCTTTCAACCACCATCGTCCCTTGCACAATTCCATGATTCACTGCACTACAATGGGGCTGCCCATTTACAGTTGGTTTAAGCTCCAAGGTTGCCGCGGAGTTCGGGAACCATAACATGATAACACTTTTTTTTTTAATGGCCAGCCTGTTGACTGTCATCGTTGTCGGCCAGAGGGACAAAAGGACAGCGATGCATGTGATACTGATAAAGAGTCAGAGAACTAAGAGATGTATTGTGGTGGTGGTGGTGGTGGAGGGGGGAGAGGGAAAAAAAATGAGAAAAAGCAGAATAGAAAGAGAGAAAAAAATGCAATGAGGGAGGTAGAGAAAATATGCCGTACAGAACAATAGAGAGAAAGAGAGAAACAGAAAGAGGGAAGGGAAAAAAAGAGAGGTTCTGCTAGATTGTTGTTGGAAAAGGCAGGTACAGTCACATCCTGCCTTGCACATCCCGGCTTTAAAAACATAAATGAGTGGGTGTGTGTGTGCTTGTGGGTGCCCCAGTACTCATAAACTGCTTCTTATCTGATCATTTTTTATTTGATTTAGGTCGTATACATGGCCAAGAGTTATTGCACAACAGCTGAACAGTTCTTTTTTTTTCTTCTTTCTTTTTACACCGTACGTGTTTGACTGCCACGGATTCTCATACCGTTTTCATGTGTCATGCTTTTTCTGCACTATGCGGAAGATTAACTGTTCACCTTTTACGGCCGGAGTGAAGTATCGTCAGTTAGCCAGGCGGGGAGGAGGGGTCAGTGGAGCAGGGTTGGGGAGGGAGCTACAGAAGGAAAAGGAGTGGCTTTTTGCAGATAGCAGTCCTTTCTACCACAGTAATAGTACTCTGGCGGCCCAGGAGGGAAAACACAGAACCAAACCAGAAGTGTTTGGATACAGTGGGAGACGAAAGCAGAGGAAAAGCTAACATCGGCTCACGTTACTGGTATGTAATGGCATGTAATGGCTTCTCAGACTCTTAGTGGATGAAACAGAATCCAAATGACACAAACCCACAATGCATGCTTATTAACCCATCTTTGCTTAAATGGAGAGCTCTTTTCCTCTCTTCCTGTTTGTATGTGTGTGTTGGTTAAACTCTTTATACTCCCATGAGCTTAGAGTTTGTGTCTCTCATTGACCATGTGTGTAAGCAGGCATATAGCCTTGACCTCAAACAAACCATGTATCACACCATGTCAGTCAAATGTCCTGCTGCGATGACCCCTGCAGTTAGGCTATACCCCCCTTTCCTTTCCATGTCAGGCACCGTATCTTAGCTCTGCGTCGGTTGTGTCAATTCATTAAAAAGGCGCCCTGAGGATTGTGTGTTTAATAAGGTCGCTTCTGTTCTGGTGTTGTACACAGGACCATGGCGTCGGCGACCCAACCAAAGAGAATGGTGTCCTCTGTGTTCATCACCCTGGCTCCTCCATACAAAGCCACTCTGACAAAGCCCCAGCACGCTCTCCAGACACACCGGGCCCCTGCCAGGGACCAGCAGCACGCTGCCGTGCGCGTGGAGCCCCGCAGCGACGGCGTCCGACCCGCCAGCCTCAGACACAGGAAAGACAGCGGCCCATCTGAGCTAGGACCCGGCGGGGGCACGTCACCGGTGGCGACCGTTGGGTCCCACTCTGGTCCCACTACCCCGCACCTCAGACCAGCAGAGCTGCACCAGGACCCCCAGCTGGAAGGTAACTGGTAACTGGGAGTACTGAGGTGTAACATATGCAACTGCTGTACGAGTAACATGTAAGAATAAATATTCTCGAACCCCAGCAGAGCAACTTCCTGTACCCCCTCCTGCACAACGTTCCCCTCAGCCCCCTGAACATGTGTCTGTGCCAACTCCACAACATGAGGGACTCCCAACCCAGCCCTCACCAGCCGCTCAGACACCCAGTCTCATCCAACAGGTATGGCTCTCACACAGTAGTGCATTTCGGGGTTATTCGTACTTTTGCTTGGTTTTAAGTTTGATCTGCGTATTTTGCATTTCTCTTGCTCTTTGTTTTTGGTGAATTTGATTATTTTACTGATTTCTCCAGAAGTCACAGTGGTGGTTTCATGTTGGTCAGTGACTGCATTGGATCATCTGCAAAAGGGTTTACTGGAGCATCCTCCCCCCAAAAAACCTCAAAAACAGCTGTCTTTCAAATTAAACTCAGCACAAATATTCTATTGTAGCTACGGGGGTTTGCTCAAAACAATTCATAGAAACAATATGTGCACTTTTCATTGACAAGCAAAATAAACAAACCACTAGACTATGATGAGGTGAGGATGAAGAAATGTTGGATACACACTTTCCTTCTTAGTCAGAGGGGTTATATATTTAATCCTCTATATATATAATTAGAAATTAATATTATTGTATTATTTTAACAAATATTTTCTCATTGGAATGTATGCCACTGCTACGTTTATTAGTGTCCAGCTTGACAAAAGCACATTGTAAATTCATGGATTTAAGGTTAAAAACATGATTTAAGTTGTATGATGTATTGCCATATCATTATTTCCCTCTTCAGTGTTCACTACTTTGCCGTACCACACTGTTGTTTAATCTCTGGATGTGAACTAATGACTCACAAGCAGGATGTGGTGTGCTGATCGACAATTAAGTCAGTAACCGGTTACTTTTCCTACATTAAAGCAGCAGAAAAGGACACCATCTAGTGGAGACGATTCAGGGCAACAGGCCCACCGGACCCAACCCAGTGAGCTGAACACCGGTCGCGAGAGTAACGGTAACAATGCATCACATGATGGGCCGTTCCCTCTTTCCAGGTATGGCTGTCGATGATTCCTTGATTATTTTTTTTTATGGTACTCTACCTTCCAGAGCTGTGCGGCTTCTGTAGGAAGACCGTGGCCCTAGCTGAACCTGCCATCGAGGCTTTGAACAGGACTTACCATGACAGTTGTTTCCAATGTAGACAGTGTCAGACCCCACTGGCAGGTAAACTGTACTACAACAAGGCTGGAATCCCACTGTGTGAGGACTGCTACCAGGTGAGGATCACTTGCTGCTCTTCTTCTGTTTGCTATAACCGTGAAATATGAAGGCATCGATTACATTGTTTAGTTTTTTTTTATCACTAACAATTTTCGTACATTTTATTTTTTATCAGGCCAGTTTGGAGCTCTGCTGGGCATGTGGTGACTCAATCAAAGACCTTGTGATTCGTGCACTGGAGCGCACATACCATCCAGCATGCTTCACTTGTGCAACATGTCATCAACAAATTGGAGAGCAAAGATTTGCTCAGGGAGAAGTTGGGGAAGTCTACTGTATCCAGGACTATTACAGGTAACATACATTTACTCCAGTAATGCATACAATTTCAATGTGTTTTATGATGCCAATAATTCATGAAATATGGGTTTGCACATATTGAGAAAAGAGTGAAGGAAAATGTCTGACAACTACATAATAACCAATTAAGCAAAATCCACATGTTCATGGCCAAATCATGGATGTTATCACTCGTCCCTATAAAGAGTAACAATAGGCCCCATTCATATACTACCATATACAAAGTGATGTTGTGAATGTTAAAATATAACAATCTGTTTTGTTTTGGTCTATAAAGAAAATATGCCCCCCAGTGTAGTGCCTGCAAGCAGCTAATCATTCCCAAAGAAGACGGCACTGATAGCTACACGGTAGAATGCCAGGGCAGCTCTTTCCATGAGGATTGTTACCGTTGTGAGGTATGTTACATTTGAGACATCCGTGTGTAATAACAGATGTTTTACCATGTCTACTTTACACACTTTGTTGAAGCCAAAAGCCACTAGGCATTGTTTTCAAACTGAGGTTGAAATAAGTTTTTTTTTTATATATATATATATATATATATAATGATCCATGTTAATTGTCGTATATGTTATAACAAGTACCTTGTGAATGTTTACATTCTGTAGATCTGCGTCATCCAGCTTTCTCCTGAGCCGAATGACCATGGGTGCCATCCTTTGGATGGGAGGATGCTTTGCAAAGACTGTCATCTGAGCCTGGTTTCTGCCTAGTAATAAAATAAATTCATAAACAAGGACGACCAATGAGAAAGTGACCATAATGCTAGTTGAAAAGAAAGGTGGAACTCTTGTCTAGTGCGTTTTAAGACTGGAACTTGCTGGGAAACCTCCTTTCGAACACAATGATATGGTAATGGTGAATTAACCAAAACAAATAATTTAGAATATAAAATATATATTCTTTAATTGGCCTATACTTTATAATTTTGCACTGTTTATTTCACTTCACAATGCACCAGATATATTTATTCAACAATTATGCAAAACACTAAGGTAAAATGTACAGCATTGTTTTTATTGTATTTTTTTATATTCTTACGAATATATCCCAATCATGATAATCTTTTGTATAAAATAAATAAACTAATATATATTTTCGGTATGCACGAGTTCATTTTCAAAAATGTATCCATAGTGGGAATTCAAATCAAACATTACCGTCTATAGAAGGCATAGTAATCATGAGCTGGTTTAAGAATTTAAAGACTCTTATCTCTCATCACTAGACTAATCTAATGATAGCTAACTATGCTAATTGTTACAACAGCCGGCATTTGAGCTTCCTAGTTTTCCGTTGACATCGCTTCGAAAAAAAGACTTCGAAAAAAAATTCCACACAAAGCGACCCAATCCTTAACAAACAATAGATTATAAGGTTGATGATATTGTGTACATAAAGTGAAATGTTCAACCGGTCCAACACGGCATCCTAAATTGCAAAACATTGTCAACATTATAAAAAAAGGGGATCAGATTGCAGTTGTACCATTATCCGTTTCACGTCTGCTGTACTTTGAACAAACAATGATCTCCATGACTGCATATTGTTGCCCGTAAAATAATAACAACCGATATCTCTCAGAGGACGCCATCGCGTGCTGCTCTGTTCTATGCTGATGTTCGTGCACGCGCAAAATAAGGGAAGTCAATCTAGAAACCCGCGCTTGTTGCTCGCGACCGCGGAGAGAAGCAGACAGAGCGGGGATCCGCGGCCAGGCGACCAGGCCCACAACACGCACACACGGAGCTGTCGTCGTTCATTTTGTGAAGCGGACCTCCCGACCGGCCTGGGATTAAAACGTGCCAGAGCCTATGTGTACAAACGGGAACATATAGCTAAATATGGTTCGGGAAACCAGGCACCTTTGGGTGGGAAATTTACCCGAACACGTTCGAGAAGAGAAAATAGTGGAACATTTTAAACGGTAGGTTATGCAAGAGGGATCCTCAGCGCAGCGCGTTCCGGGCTCAGCGCTAGCATGCTAGCATTATCGTTAGCTCCTTGATCAAGTTAATGCAAGTAGCTGCCATTTGGGTTTTTACATGATTATTCTAATGTATACCACTGCTGCCTCCAATATATAATAGTAATAAAGCGTTGGCGCAATAGTCGCTGTGCGCCAAACATTTTGACAGCGATATTAATATCCCAGTTGGGGGGAACTTTGCCGTGCAGCGCTAGCTAGCTCCTGGCTAGCTGTCTGTCGACCAACCATTTTGTCGGAAGGCTGAAGTCGTTTCCATGTTCAGAAAGTAGCTACGTTGTGTGGCTAGCGTATAGTAGCTCTATCGACTGGCTTGTGTAAACAGCCTCATTCTCCGTTTATATCCTCAGTTTGTATCCATTGCTCCGATAAACCAGTGTTTCACAGTTTTATTGCAGACACAGTGAGATTGGTTCCAGACATTTAGCCATATCCCACACAAGGTTGTGGATATTCTATACGAAATGCCGTTATGAACCTATGAGGTTGTGCAAGCGGGGGTCTAAGACTGGTGGCTATTGCAAAGCAACTTTAGTTTGTAAATGTTTAATTTAGTTACCACTTAAGCGTCACCTGGACGATTTTGTTGTAGTTTTAATTGTAATGCAATAGTGGCGTACTTTTCATGGGTTCCTACATGAAAACAAACCAGGCCAACCGTATTAATCAAACTTTGCTAAGCTAGCAAAGACTTCATGTGTACTGATTTTTCGTATTTCATTTATATAGAAGACGCCTATCACACTGTCATTGCTTTATTTATCTTGCTTTCTTCACCAAGATTCCCAAATCCCAAGGCAGGCGGTAATAAATAGTGACTTAATAGTGATCTTGCTCGTTATGTTTTTTCTGTTTGGAAGCCCAGTAGAGATAACATAATTTCTAACGTGTATGGTTATATATATTGGTTATATATTATGTTACAACAAATGATTGAAAATGTGCAGGTATATATGATAACAAATGGGCATCGTTTTTAACTGGTTTGTATAAAGTTCCTGTGTTTTTCATTTTCTCCCAGGTATGGGCGTGTTGAAAGTGTGAAGGTGCTGAGGAAGCGGGGATCCGAGGGTGGTGTTGCTGCCTTTGTGGATTTTGTGGATATCAAAAGTGCTCAAAAAGCTCACAATGCTGTCAACAAGATGGGAGATAGGGATCTCCGAACGGACTACAATGAACCTGGTTCAGTGCCTAGTGCTGTGCGGGGCCTTGAAGACAACCCACCCTCAAGCAGTCGAGACGTTACAGGATTCTCTAGGGGGACAGTTGGTCCAGTGTTTGGTCCCCCATTGTCCCTGCACACCAGAGAGGGGCGTTATGAGCGGAGAATAGATGGGTAAGTGGACATGGTCTCCCCGTTAAGTCCAGGGGAATCTAAGTATCAGATGAGTGTTTCATAATGATCAAATAGTTGGGTTATGAGAGAGGAGAGGAGTTATTATGCCTCTGAAGCTGAAGACAGGTAATCTAGGCAACGTTCCACCTTTCATCCTAATCAACTCTCCTGGCCAATGGGATCTAAGTAAATTATTGCATAGTTATCATTTGGTAAAGTGAAAATCATTGAATGTATGGCAGTCCAGTTTGGATATTACACCAAAAAGGAATATACTGGTGAGTTTCGGATTAATTGCATTTTGAGGGAATCTATCCTGGGGATATTTTTGGATGTTTTTCATCTTCTCGCGCATTACTGGATCTATCGGAGATTTTTATGTGGAAGCGCTGAGAACTGGAAGTAAATGATCATCGTTGAAGGATTTTTTTTGCTTTTGAGTCATCAGGTAAAAGTCAGTAGCACAAGGACCCTACAGGACCTTGCAGCCCAGGGTGTATAATGTGGGTTTTTTTTACCGTCTGGAGTTGGACCTTCGCATCAACTCTGGATACACATATTCATGGATTAAAAGGTTTATTCCTATGGATGTAAGAAGTTCCACTCGTAAAGTACAATAGAAAAGGCGTTAGTGTTTATTACCTAAGTGATGTTAAGCATTTAAACATAAGGTTTGGTTTTCAATGTATTTGACCTAAATTGGAGAGTTGGAACCTATGACAAGAAGATGCTGCAAGAACGTGGATCATCTACTGTACATCAAGTCAAGCGTGTGGAGATATTTTTTCATACTGATGGCCATGAAGACGTTTGAAGATCCAGTGTGGATGTATGCTCTAGGATATATTCAATATGGATTTATTGATGTGGATCGTAGTATGGATAGATTTAACCTCCATCCTTATGGATTACTCTTCTAAATTCTGGATTGAGCGGTCAGGTTTCATCAGATGGAAGAAAGGCCAACTGAAGAACCAAGCCCACCAAATTGAAGACCAGCCATGAAGTTAATATGTATTGTCTAAGATTGCCACAGACAAAATCTGAAGATCGACACACTGGATAGAATTCGTAACATTCTGGAATACGCACTATGAGCAGGAGTTATTACAGAAATGCTGATGATCATAGTCTTTAAATGCTTCCAATCTCACATTCAGTTAAACAGCATTGGGAATAGTACAGATTGGAATACTTTTTCTTTTGATTAAATGTGAAAGCTAATTGGAATACTTTCCCATACTGGAAGACTGACCTAGGTGGATGTATATTCTATCGGGCTGAGAATTTACTGCACACGCTTCGTGGAACTAGCATTGAACTACACTGAAGTTCAACCCATCTCCTTTTTTTTTTATTCACATCTTTATATCCAATTGAATCATGTATTTTTTACACACACTGAAATTCATTAGAGATTTTCATATCTTTGGTTTTGTTTCCCCCTTTTCCATCCAATGAAGATGCTAAGTAATTGTCAATTGTGGATTATACATCAAGTTGGCCTTGTACTCGATACTGGAAGATTACATACAGTACGATTTTTCCACTTCTGTTTTTTTATTCGGGCTCTCAATTCTGACCACCTAGATTTTATTTGGATTAGGTTCAGTAACTTCTTTCAAAAAGGTTGGTATTGTTCTGCCCTACGCATCTTTTTCTTCTAACTTTGCACAATTTCTCTGTCCTTAAGTCCGCTTTGCACCTAGGGTAAAACGTGTTTGTTTGGTTTAGAATGCTTTTTTGATAACTTCTTCTTCTAGGTCTCTCCTAACTATCTCCCGCTCTGTCGCTTTTGCTTTGGCTGTGCTTTGTTTTGATAGTCAAAAACACCAAATCCCCCGTTTCACATTTGTATTATGCTAGACATTTAGAAGTCAACCAGACTTGAGTGAAATTCAAAATGCGTTACGTAAATTTACATTGCAAATGGTGTTTCCATTTGAATGTCTGGGTGTGCTCCGAACCCGTAGATACTTGAAGCTTCTAGTAGCTTCAGTTTAAATATTTGAAATCACTAAATCAACGCTAAGTGTAAGCCATTTATTGTAAAGAACACACCGTTGTGGTAGTCTCCTGTACCCTTTCAACCCATCCCTTTTTTTTTACATAATCTATGTGCCCCTTTTCATTTCAATGATTGCACATAATCTAAAATACATAACAAAACTAGGCAACAGTACTAAACCTATAGTACCGTTGCCTATTTTTGTTATGTATTTTAGATTATTTTGGGGGCTATTAACAACGTAGTGAGAGCGATTAACTTGTCATTTCAACTAAATAGATTTTGGGTCACACATTCATAGAGCAAACCATATACAGCCAATATATTATATATATATTATATTATTTACTATAGATATTTATTTATTGAAATTCCCCGGTGAAAAGTACCTCTGTTCATATATGGGTGGGGTTTTTGTGTTGATTCATCACTGTAAATTGCGTGATAGAAAACGTTTCATATTTGCTTAGCTAACAAATTTCACTTGGGTGACTTGCAAGAGCGATGATGCAATTTAAAGTTCAAGCAGGTTTTGAAGATTGGAATCCTACCTGGTCTGACTACAGAATAAGACTAACTAATTGAGTCAAACAAAGGACAAATGTAGACTTGTTTATTTGTTGTTAGTGTTGGTTGTATTTCATAGCATTTATTTGACATTACCTTAAACTACAACAATCACAATGTTTTCAGCTTCAGTTCCAATCAGAATAATGCGTCTTGTTTGGTTTCTTTTTGTCCTATTCCTGTTTTTACAGAAGTTCAGAAACCCGTGAACGTGCGTATGACCACAGCCCATATGGACACCATGAGCGCAGTGGAACTTTTGATAGACAGCGGCACTACAACCCGGACTATTACCGCGACCGTTCTATGTTCGCCGCCACGGGTCCTGGGAGCAGCGCCATGGGTCCGGGTTTTGAGGCATCAGACCCGCATTTTGAGTCTAGGATCCGAGACCCGTTCACGCTCACCAGCACCGCGCGGCGCGACCTCTACAGAGACGACAGGGGCCGACGGGTAGACAGGACCTACCATCATCGTCGCAGCAGATCCTCTCATTCCTCACAGTCGAGACATCCGTCCCCACAGCGGAGCACAGGACAGGCCCCAAAAGCTCCTCATTCACCTAAACGAGCTCCCCTGTCTCCTGGGAGAGGCCCACATTCTCGGTCCAGGAGCAGATCTTCAAGCTCGGATTCAGTCAGCAGCACCAGCAGTACGGGCAGTGGCAGGTTGGACCCGTCTGTCTTTATTATGCTTAATTTTTTTAAATCTCTCGCACCATATTCTGTACACCAATTGATCTCTATGTAGTAACTCTAATGGAAGAATACCAAACGTATAAGACTAAGAAACGCTCAGTTTATTAAAAATGTGAATGAGTTTTTATTAATGTTTTCTTCTTTCTGTACATTTGGCAGCAGCGACTCAAACAGCAGCTCAAGTGATGGTTCGCGCGCACGTTCTGTTCAGTCGTCTGCGGCACATGCCCCTCCTCAGTCTTCCATGGGTCTAGATTCAGAAGAGCCCCGTAGAAGCTTTGGAATCAAAGTGCAGAACTTGCCAGTGCGCTCCACAGGTATGTTTGAGAAGCTATGCAAAATAATTTTTTATTGCATTAGGTTGCATTAGGTTCCACGCAAATTTTTACTTACTGCTTTTCTCCACTGAGGTTTTAGATTGAAGATGTTGCCAATACCAATGTTATTTTCTAATCTTTAGATACAAGCTTAAAAGATGGACTCTTCCATGAGTTCAAGAAGCATGGAAAAGTGACGTCTGTGCAGATCCATGGAGCAACTGAGGACCGTTATGGATTAGTTTTTTTCAGACAGCAGGAGGATCAAGAGAAAGCCCTTACAGTTTCCAAAGGAAAGCTCTTCTTTGGCATGCTCATCGAGGTTACTGCCTGGAATGGCCCTGGTGCGTTTTCAAATATGTTTTTACATAATTTCGATATAATTTCAGCAAATTCAATATAGTGGTGGAAACATGACTTTTATTGTGTCACTTTTAATCGACCCCTTCATTTTTTTCAGAAACAGAGAGCGAAAACGAGTTCAGGCCTTTAGATGGACGTATTGATGAGTTCCACCCGAAGGCCACAAGGACCCTATTCATAGGCAATCTAGAGAAGACCACTAGTTATCAACAACTGCTAGACATATTTCAACGCTTTGGTGAAATTGTGGTAAGTAACAGTAAATGTGTACTACTATGAGAAATAATTTAAAGTTTAACTTTTAATTGGTTACACATAAAAATGTCTTTCTCCTTTATTTCTTCCATCGCAGGACATTGACATTAAAAAAGTAAATGGAGTGCCTCAGTATGCCTTTGTCCAATATTCTGATATTGCCAGTGTGTGCAAAGCCATCAAGAAGATGGATGGAGAATATCTTGGTAGCAACAGACTCAAGGTAATGTAGCCAATGGTACAGACCTTTCTGTCTGTAAACCTTGAACGAAATTGTCTTCTTATACATTAAGTATCTATGCGTGCAAGTACAAAAGTTTTATATAATTATGTTTTTCCCCTTTAGCTTGGCTTTGGAAAGAGTATGCCCACAACATGTGTATGGCTTGATGGTCTGGCCTCTAACATTACGGAGCAGTACCTGACGAGGCATTTCTGTCGCTACGGACATGTCGTTAAGGTTAATATCTTTTGTCTGCTCTTGTTTTGTTAACTTGATTAAAGAAGTCTGTGTGGTACTGATGCTTAACGATTGTGTCCTTCAGGTGTTGTTCGATCGATTGAAAGGGATGGCTCTGATCTTGTACAACAACACCGACTTTGCCCAAGCTGCCGTTCGGGAGACCAAGGGCTGGAAGATTGGTGGTAATAAAATAAAGGTTAGAATTCAAATGTATATATATATCTCTATCAAAATCCTGTCCATTGTATGTTATCATTATCTAATTGGTTCTATTTGAATAGGTGGATTTTGCCAGTCAAGAGAGTCAGATGGCTTTCTATCGGTCGATGCAGTCCTCGGGACAGGATATCCGAGACTTCTACGAAATTCCACCTGAGCGACGGTAAATTTTTCACTATGAACTCTTAATGTACAGAAATAAGTGTTGTTGTTGTT
>JAOTIX010000024.1:3963655-3978201 GCA_027123715.1 Gaidropsarus macrophthalmus
TTATTATTATTATTTGTGACACTATATATTAAAATCTTCTGTACTTTCCTTGAATTCTTCTTTTGTCTTTTGCTTCTTCCATATACAGAGAGGAACGCAGGCCTCCATATCATGAGTTCACAGCAGAGAGGGCTTACTATGAGAGTGTGCGAACCCCTGGTCTCTATCCAGAAGATGCCCGCAGAGAATACCCTGCTCGTAGCCGAGAGCGCTTTCCAGATCTGGAACATTTCCCGGGAGAGCCCTTTGATCCTCGCTTCCATGAAGACCCAAGGGAGTATAGGGACTTTAGAGACCCCTTTGAGCAGGACATTCGGAAATACACGTATATTCAAAGAGAACGTGAAAGGGAGCGCGAGCGGTTTGAGGCAGACCGCAGCCGGTGGAGTCCATCGCATCCACGGCGACCCATCACACCAACCGTTTCCCCTTCGCCATCGGAGCGTGCGCACAGAGATTCTGAGCGGCGGGTCTACAGTCAGTCATCGGAGCGTAGCGGCAGCGCCAGTTCCCTCTCACCACCCCACTTTGACAAATCCGACAAGACCCCACTGGAGCATGGCTCCAAGGGAGACAAGACTGATAAGAATGCCACAGCAGATCGGGTTGCTAGCATGGAGAAAGGCAAGCGTGCCAGAAGAAAAGACAAAGCAGACAAAGACAAAGGGGAAAAGATTAAATCAAGGAAGGCCAAGGCACAATCCCCATGTGACACACCACTCGATGCAGAGGCCGAAGCCGGGTTCGATGGGGCATCCGAAAGGGGAGCGGGACCAGTGCAGGATGCTACCGAGCGGCAGAAGTTTAAGGTGGAGAGTGACCCACTTGCTTCAAATCAGTTGCCATCTGATAACCCATCGGAGCCTATAAAAGCTGAAAGAACTGAATGGGCAATAGGCGATTCAGATGTAGATGGAAAAAACCGAGGAAAAAAACACATCAAGTCTGAAAATGTAAATGATGTTAAAGAATCATCAGTGGATTCAGATCGTTTGGCTGCAAGAAAGAGACGTTTTGCTGAAGCCAGTGGGAGACCCATTAGATCGAAGAGAAGTAGGCTTGATGACGAGGATGGAAATAACCCTGATTTCTCGGCTAGTTCTGTGTGTTTAAAAGACATGGACAGTGATAAACAACAAAAAGATTCTGAGCGCAGAGATTCAAGACTCAAAATCGAAAAGAATACATTTGTTGGCATTCAGAAGGAAGGACAAGAAGAAGCTAGCGCACAAAGAGATCAATCAGAGGTTCTTGTGGATGTACTGGACTCAAAGCAACTCCCAGGGCACAATGCATCCAGGAGGTTTTCAAATGAGGGCCATATGGACCAAGGAAGCACCAGAGACCCAGATCTTCCAGGTTTCAAATATCAAACTGGAGACATTGAAAAAGGCACTAAGGACAGGGAAGACCATGTCGATATTGATCATTCTCAAAGTTACCGCAAACAAATGGAGCAAAACAGAAGGCTTCACCAGCAGCAGCAACAGCAGGACTTCGACAAATCTGACAAATCTGATAAACCGGACAGTCCACAGGGTGGTGAAGCAGAGGACCTAGAACATCGGAGTCTGGTACATGAAGTTGGTAAGCCACCCGAAGACGTCACAGACACTTTCCCATCGCATAAAGTGTGCAAGAAGGTAGACCAATTTGACAATGATGCAAGTATCAAGAAGGAGCGTGTGTACCGGATTTTTCGTCAGAAAACTGAAGAGCCGGATTGGACCAACACTGCCTCACCAGGTCTTCATCATTCTCCCCACCAAATAGATGAGAAATCTGTGGACCAGCCTCAACAGAAGGAGCTTAATATTAGCGATGATAAGATTCACTCTGACCTTGAGTTATCACTCAAGCAGACCCATACCACACAAATAAACAAGCCCAACACTCCTCTCAGTATTGAAGAAGAGCAGCAAAAGCGATGGGAGAGCAGAGTTAAGCAGGACATATTACCTGATTTGAACTTCTCCAGAAGTATAAGCAAAAACATTCACAACCGTAAGCGATTGGACTATGGTGTTTGTCATGACAGGGAACCTGGGGAAGTGTTGTCAGATTCTGAAGAGGATAAAGACCACAGGCCCCATTCTCCTATGTCATCATCGTCAATACCGTTTTCTGAAAGGCCACGGGTTGACAGAATTTCAGACCCCAAATTAGCTAATCTTGAGAGGAATAAGTTTTACTCATTTGCACTTGACCAGACAATTACACCTGATACAAAAGCTCTTTTGGAACGTGCAAAATCCTTGTCTTCATCTAGAGATGAAAACTGGTCATTCCTGGATTATGATTCCCACTTTGCTGGTTTACGCACCAGAAAGGATACTGAAAAAGTAGAAGCAACCCCACGGCCTACACCTTCCTGGTATATGAAAAAGAAAAAGATTCGCAGTGGCTCCGAAGACAAACTAGATGATAGGAAGGAGGAGCCAAAACCAGAAGAACAAGAACGGAGGGAACTTTTTGCCTCCCGCTTTCTTCACAGCTCAATCTTTGAGCAGGATTCTAGAAGACTTAAACACTTGGAACGTAGGCATGAGGAGCCTGAACATGGGTTAAATGCACAAGCTGCTCAGCAGGGAACTCTGGATGACTCTGAACCCGCTGTCCCTTTCCGTAGAATATTTTTGGAGCTTACACGACTTCAACAAAAAGGTAAAGAACATACTCAACCAGAAGCAAAGGAAGAAGAGGGCATCCAAAAAGAGAATAAAATTGAGAAAGCACCTGAACCACAACAACAAGCTTTGCCTTCTCCCAAAATCTCTGAACCTGCCGTAGAGCCAGAGATCAAACCCATTAGCCCCACTGAGCCACATCCTTTGCCTATTATTATCCCCCAGTCTACGCCCATTGAAATGTCTCCAATGGAGGAGAAATGTGATGTAGGTGGTGCATCTTCAGAGCCATCTACCCCTCTGTCTTTAAATAAAGAAGAGAAGGAACACATTGAGCCCACAGTGCACTATCCATCAACAGAGGTCCCAACGGAATCAAATATTCAGATTCCAGCAATTGAAGAGTCTACTTATCCAGTTCAGAAAGTCAAACCTTCACCTTCAGAAAAAGCTGGTATTATTGTAGATGTAAAACCTCAGTGTATTGTTCAACCATCTAACAGTGAGGCCCAAGAGGAGTTTGTCAGTAATTCCGAACCAGAGATGGATCTAGAACCCTCACAGATGGATTTGTCTGTAACTGTTAGTCCAAGAGTAACCAACATTGTAGAGGATGTGGATGCATTAAATGAAGAGGCTCCTCAAGGTCTTAAAACGGAAACTGAAGCAGAAAACACATTTCCGGTCAATAAAATGCTGTTGCCTGATGATGATGAACATGAGGACCCAACATCACCACCACCGAAAGAACAGAGATCAAGAGAAATTAAGAATAGAAAGCATAAACAATCTCCTATTCATGTGTCTCCAGTGTCTGCCACATCTGCCTCAAGTAGTGAAAAACTAGCAACTCGCAAGAGTGAGCGAATTGACAAGGAAAAGTTGAAACGTGGGTCTTCACCAAGAGGTGACTCATCGAAGGTCGGTTCAGAGCCCAAGTCCAGTGCCAAGTCTCCTATCTATCCTACAGATTCTGATAATGCCACAGAGCAAGGCGTACGAGGGGGCAGAGGCAGAGGACGCAGAAATGTAAAATCGGTTTATGCAACCCCTGTTGAAGATGATGCTTCAGTGCGAACCGGAAAAGAAATAACAGAATCTCCACGCTCTGGACGCAAGCGCGGTGGGGATAAGGAGGCTACTCCTCAGAATAATGCAGCACAGGCATCACCATTACCTGTACAGGCTCCCTCCAGGCGACGTGGTAAAATTCGTAAGCCAACGGAAGATGGTTCCGTGTTTAAAGACGATAGGTCAAAAACAGATGGCAAAGAAAATGACTCGAATGAATCCGAAAGTGGCGAGAAGAGTCACAAAATGACAAAAGGTAAACATTCACCATCCAGCACGAAGTCTTCGTCAAGTCAAGTATCCATGGCTACGGAATCCAAAGAAAGTAGGAAGGAGGAAAAATCTGTGCTGCCTGAAGAACATCAGGAAATTGAATCCATGGACGAAGAATCCATAGCTCCGGAGGAATCAAGTTCACTAAAGGATCCCTCAAAGGTTAACCCAAAAAAGGAGGACCAACACCAACAAGTGGCAGACAATTGTGAAAGACAAGTTTGTAAAGATGATAATGCAGTGGACAAGGCCGTTGAAGAAAAAACAATCAAGAAAAAGACAGGATCTCCATTGTCTGAAGAGAAAGTTGCTAAAGGTAAAACAAAGTTGGCACGGGCTCCGAAGTCTCCTGTCCTGAAAAACCTAAAAATAAGACTTAATGTCACTGAGGTAAAAGACTTGTTACAGTTAGGAGATGAAGAAAATAGTAATGAAGATGATATTTCAAAAAAGGCTGAAAGTGATCATACTAATCCACCTTCAGAGCCTAATAGTTCCAAAGTCTCTTGTGTCGATATTGATGGTGAAGTAGCTGCCTCAGAAAAGACACCTCAGGATGCTGCAAAAAGCTTTCTTACTCAAGAGCTAGAATTAGTCCAGGCTGTGGAAAACATTGCTAAACTTACAGGTTCAGCATTGCCAGTAAAGCCACCAACTCCACCCGTCGCACAACCTGAAATCAAAAGTGACCCAGAAGATCAAAAACCATGTAATCCTGCTAGTGAGACCGAACTTATAGCCGCTATTGATTCTATAACGGCAGAGGATTTGCCAGCACCTTTACCTTCAACAGCACCGGTTATTGATACTGATGTGGATTCAGAACCTGAGCTGCAAGTCTTTATTCCACCAGAAAAGGATGATGAAACTGAAACCAATACATCTGCTTTGGCTGAAGAATCGTTCTTTCAGAATACACCCAAAAAAGGCGCAAAGGGAAGGCCTAAAACACCTAAACGATCAAAGGCCCAAAAGCCAGTCAAAAAAGACCCTAATGAAAGACCATCAGTACCTGAACAATCCCCATGTCCTGTAACAGAGAGTACAGACGCTAAACTTAAGAATCTTCCTGAAGTAACTCCACCATCTTCAGCTACTGCAGCTGTCATTACTGCCACTACTTGGAAGCCAGAGACAGAATCTTCTAACAAGACTTCAGAAGATAAAGCAAAGTCAGAATTGTCCTCTATAGAGCAGCTTCCAGAGCTAAAATCTGTTTGCCCCCAGTCTAAGAGTCCCATTTGCCCAAAACATCCTCAGCAGCTACCTGAAAATATCTCTCCATCCCTGTCTCCTTCTCCAAGCCGCCCAAATATCAGGCCCATTCAGCCGAACCGCATGCCTGTTTCACCCCCGGATTGGCTAAACCAGCCTAAAGACATGGGAGTTCCACCTGCACCGGTCTTGTCTGCAGCAGCATTGGAAAGCCATCAAAACCCGTCATTACCCCCAGAGGCTGAAAACATGGATACCGACCATAGTACAAGTGATTTGCGGCAGATTCTCATGAAACCCAAAAGCATGTCCCGACAAGGCAGTTCAACTATAACTAGTAATTTATCATCCCCAAGAGATAAACCATCTGAAACTACAACCCAGTCAAGTGCCATGCTCAATAAGTGTCAGTTACCTGATAGTAGAATGCCTACCCCAGCTCAACCAGTTGTCAGACAGCCTGCCTCACTCCTGTCTCCTGAGTCCAAGATCTCCGTTATTGCTTCCACAGCTACCTCTGTCATTAGTCGTGTATGCAATCCATCTGAAGCTGAAGAGAAGATTAACATGACTGCTGGGAATCCCTGCGTGGACATAGCCCCATCCAAGCAAACTTACAGGCCCAGTATCGATGATGGTGGATCACTTATTGGGCCATCTGTTGGCGAGGAAGGTGGAGGTGTAGGGCGTTTCATTGTTGAGAGCACCAATCTAAGCACTGGTTCTAGCCCAGGCTTAAGGGTTAATACCTCAGAGGGCGTGGTAGTGTTGAGCCACTCTGGGCAGAAAATAGAGGGACCCCAACGGATAAGTGCGAAAATCAGCCAGATCCCGCAAGCAACAGCTGTTGATATTGAATCTCAGCAGTTGGTTTCAATGCCCCAAATTAAGCAAGAGTTATACAGTCATTCCCAGTCAGGTGCTCAAAAGGGCCCTCCACCATTGAGTGACCACGGACATTCTGGAAAGACACAGTCTGCCTCCATCAAACAGGAAAACACCGGTTTGGAAAAGATGGAGTCCGTTTACCAGTCTGGGCCACAAGGTGTCGTAAAGCGTCTTCCCCAAGCGGTTGCGAACCAGCAAGTAATGAGTTACCATCATCCAGACTATGTTCTAATGAAACATCAAAAGAAAGAAGCCACAGATACTCACAGTGCCGATGGTGCTAAAACTTCTTGGCCCTCCGCCATAAGTCCTGCAATTAGTCCCCACCTGCCTTCTCCCCCAGGCAATCATGTAGGTTTTGTGACTGCTGCTACCCCCTCCCACCTCAGTGGAGCCAAACCTGAACCCCGGTCCCCACGCAAACCGGGCCATCCCCACTCTCCATTTACTAAAGTGTCCTCGCCCATTGGCTCCTCATCACCCAAAGGCATTCCGGTCATGTTGCCTTCTGGAATTGCGCCAATGCAGCAGTATGTGCATCACCAAGAGCAGTCTGTCATCATGCCCCCCCACAGTTCTCACAGTGGTTTAGGAAGGATGTCCCCTCATCCAAGTCACGTCAGCCAAGCCCTTCCAATAGCGCATCTTCAAGACGTCCGGGTCAATACTCCGCCCGTGTCTGTGATGAACTTTGGCATCCATGCCGATCCTCACGGCTCCCAATGGCCCAGTTCGCTGCAGCAGCGGCCATCTTCACCACAGCCGGTTGGCAGAGACATGGTCCTCAAGGTCAACCCTGGCTCAGTCAGGGGTCACGAGGCAGAACAGGAAGAAGCCCGTCGCTTCCACCAGGGGGCTGGTCGTCAGACTGCGACACAGCTGAAGGCGGAATCTATTCAGCCAGGTCCATTGCGTGGTGGCCTTCCTTTGGATACGTACATGGCACAGAGGGATATACGTGTGCTTTTACACCAGCAGGGAGAGCGCACAGCCCCAGAACAACATGGTGGACATATCCAAGACACGCTGCCCCCTTCTTCCACACCCTCCAACATCGCCCTATCGTTATCTCCCAGAGCACATGTGTTGAAAGGTGTGTCTGAAAAGGATGTTGCAAAGTCATTGGAAGCAAAGAGGCCACACTCTCCTCATGCTAAGGATTCAATCATGGGAATTCGACCAGCCATAGCTTCTCCCCAGAGAGTTCAGCTAATTCCACCAGCTAGTGGTTCCTTCCCCGAGTACCCAGGACTGTATGCAAACCCAAGAGGCATCCATCAGCAGATGCCAGAGACGTCTCCTGCTGTGCTCAACCAGTCACCCGTGACCATTATGCCTGCGACGGTACGTTCACGCTTTGCAATTTTCATTGTATTTTGCTATTTAAAAGCTCTACTCAAATGTAGTCATGCGTGATTTTTTTGGAATCCACAGGGTGCTGACCAACAAGCCAAACAAGATGGCAAGATGACCCAGCCTGTCAACATGGTGCAGCTGCTCACAGTAAGGGAGAACAAGTGCAACAAAGGATCATTCTGACACAAAACAAGGCTCAGGTTGTTTTTACAAAACATTGGCGTGGCTCATGTTTTTTTCCCTCTTTCCTTCTCAGAAATACCCAATTGTGTGGCAAGGTCTGCTGGCGCTAAAGAACGACACTGCCGCTGTCCAACTCCATTTCGTGTGCGGCAACAAAGCACTGGCTCATCGCTCATTGCCACTGCAAGAGGGAGGTGCCTTGCTCCGAATCGTCCAGAGAATGAGATTAGAGGCGTCACAGCTTGAGAGTGTCGCCAGAAGAATGACGGTACTTTGCCCTTTGCACCATAAATGTACTGGTGAATGTATAATCTTTTGAAAATGGAACGCATATAATGTGCAAAACTGATCCTCTCCTCTCTCCCCTTCATCAGGGAGACTCTGATTTTTGCCTTCTCCTCGCTCTGCCATGTGGACGAGACCAAGAGGATGTTTTGAACCAGACCCAGGCTCTTAAGGCTGCATTTATTAACTACTTACAGGCCAAGTTGGCTGCTGGTATCATTAATATCCCCAACCCAGGCTCCAATCAGGCAAGTGTCTGTTGTTTATCCTACAAACTGTACCATTATTACTTGTCGTTTCAGTTTGCAGCTTTTCTTCTGAATATGTGGTTGGCAGACTTTTTGGGTATCCCAACATTTTGTCTGTCGATTCAAGGTACAATTATATTAATTGACTTTCCTTCTCTTTGCAGCCCGCCTACGTATTGCAGATTTTCCCTCCGTGTGAATTTTCGGAAAGCCACTTGTCCCAGCTAGCTCCTGACCTCCTGAACCGGATCTCCAGCATCTCCCCCCACCTCATGATTGTCATCACCTCTGTGTGAACATCATTTGCTGGTTGCAGTTTGGTCTTCAGTTGACATCAACAGTGAGCCTCAGGAAAAGAAAGGGAATATTCGGAATCGTTTTCCTGGAGACTATTGGACATTGTTTTGCGGGGTGGGGGGGGGAATTTGCCTCTTTTTTTTTCTTCTTTTTTCTCCCCCATCTAATTTTGGATTGACTCCTGTCTGGTAACTATGTTCTCCTCAGAGGAACTCGTGGGGATGGACCCTACCGGACAAGTTCTCTGCTGTATTTGTATTTATTGGGAGTTTTATTTTTGATGTCAGGAGATATTCTGAAGAACAATAATTCAGGACATATAAACAGGAAGAACGAGTGACTAACTGGGTGGCCTTTTTTACGTTCTGTCTTTTGACGATTGTCCGTTTCAGTTCTTCACACAACGATTATAGGTGCTGTTGCGCCGCAAAGGCTAAATAGACACTTGAAGGTGTATTCTTTAAGTACGGTAATTATGTGCACACTTCCTTGTCCAGCCTTTCCTTTTTCACAAGAGGATAAATTCAATTCTTAATCAACGATTTCTTGAAAAGAGGACCATGTCCATTAACCCGCTCCTTTAATTGAACCAGATCTGCTGTTCCTCATCACACTACTGAAGCAGACGTGGCTCTTCGATCCGCCTTTGCATCAAACAAGCTGCAGTTTGATTTGGGAGTTTTGGCATACTGGACGTTGTAAATATTTTAAATATTTAAAGCTTCAAAGTGGATCTTGGAGAGCCTGATGCCAGGAGACTTCACCTCGTGGACATGCAGGAAGTAGGAAAATGTTGAGGGATATTCTTGATTTTTGGGGTGTAAATACTTGTAACACAAAGAAGGTTGGCAGACTCCTGGAGACTGCTGATGGCACTTCACATTTTGTAACTCGAATAAAAAAAAAAAAAAAAAAAGATCCAGAAAACTTGAATATTAAGTTGCAATCTTTTATTTCATGAACGTTTTTGGGTGGATCTTGTATAAAATGTACATAAAGTGAAATTTAACAAAATTCGAGATTATAATTTGCCACTTTTAGAAGGTGTGTATTAAAGATTTGGATCACTTTTTATGCCTCTCATTGTGTCATTGGTTTTGCAGTGACCTGAATCCCATAATGGTGGAAGTGCATGCATAATGCTTATGGAAGATGACAAAACACAGGAAACTACATTATGTGAATGATGAGCAAAGTAACTAGCTATACATACATTTTACATTTAGTTTTTCCATTTCCAGTACACTGACATTGAAAAATGTGTAGGAGCGAAAATATGTAAATCACAACTACCAGTGTTAGTTGAATAAAATAATTGGTATTTTTTACACTTAAATGTTAATATTATCATTTATATAGTGCCTTTCTCAAACCCATGGCCACTTTACACAGTGGAAAACACAACAGACAAGACAATACAACAAGGACACCGTATCTGTATGGGGCTGTGTTGGGTGTGGAGGAGAACTGATAATTAAACAGAAAGGTCTTGAGATGTGTTTTGGAGAGAGGGAGAGAAGGACAGTCACAGAGAGCTTTGGGGAGGGAGTTCCATAGTTAGGATGTTCTCATGATTCAAGTCACAACTGGAGCCAAACAGAGTCACCAGCTGTTCTTCGTACTGGCTGATGTTCCTCTTCATGATTTCCTTACAAGGGCCCAGCAAACGCTCAAAAGCTTGGATATCTATTACTATGGAGATAAAATATACAGAATTAACAATAGCACTGTAGGAAATAGTCACTCTTGACAGACTAGTCTACACAAGATAGGCAAAACCAATATGCGAGCAACAGTTTTCAGATGGGGAAATGGTCACTGTCAGTGGTGGCCGCAAAAGCAGAACTACTGGGCTTTGGATTATTGGCCGGACCAGGTAAACTGGAGTGCAAATGTAGCCAATAAGAACGCACCCAAACACTTGGTCACTCCAACAGAGTACACGGATGCTGCGCGGGGTTGGTTGGTGACCAGTGCCAGCTCCCCAAAGTACTGGCCTCGAATGCAACGTGCAAGCTCCACCTCCACATGATCGAGTTGGCCCGCCGTCGTCTGCAGCAGAGTGCTTAGCTGATGAACATTCTCAGACGAACAGACCGTTATAGGACATTGTGACTTTGGACAAATTCATGTCCAAAAGGCTCAAAAATTAGAAAACCAAAACCAACGCACTCTGCTTTTGATCATGATCTTCACTTCACCAGACTCCACGATGTAGAAACAGTCCGCTCTCTCCCCCTGCCAGGGAACAGAACAGTCAATCAATCAAGAGCAGACAGTTGTGTCTGCTGGAGTCCACCTCCAGCCACCAGGTCAAAGGTCACATGATGTCAGATTCAAACGTGAAATCACCTGTGTTATGATGCGTTCTTCATCTTGAAACACTCTTGCTCCCAATATATCCACAATCTTCATCCTTTCAGAAACCTTAAAGAAGTCAAAGACACAGATGCACATCGATGGAACTAAGAGATGATCAGTATGTCAACATACCATGTCCTTCAATACAGATCAGTTGATGCGTTTGAAATACCTCGAGCGATGTTAGCAGCGGTACACACTCTATGAAGGCCTCATACAGCCGCCTCTTCTTTGCGTTATTCTTCACAATGAGCCTGTGAAAAGTTGCACGATCCTACGAGAAACACACAGAGGTCATATCCTTGCCTCATGTACTATTTGAAAATGCTGTTCCGATACAGTGGATGGGTGACCAGCAGAAACCACTTACCAGGCCCCATAAGGCACCGTCCTGGGATGCGGTGATGGTGGCGGCCCGTGGGGTGTTGTACATGAGAGCCAGCTCGCCAAAGCTACCCTTACCGTCATACTTCCCAACACACACTCTCCCTCCATCCTTCTGCAAGTATATATCAAACGCACCCCTGGAGCAGAGGAGTAATTGCATGATTGAGGTGAGGAGACACATCTACCTGTGACACCATTTAAAACCTGCAAGGAGCAAACCTTTCTATGACATAAAAGTTGTCTCCGTCCTCTCCTTGGTTGATGATGTGCTCCTGTGGTTTCACCAGCACCTCAAACATGGCGTCCAGCACCTCAGACAGCTGCTCCTGGAGGAATTTTCAGACACGTTATGCAACCTTGCTTTAAAGATCATCGGGGCAGGATGTGTACTGGCTAGGGCCTTTGACCCCGAGGCCCCAATTTTACCGGGTTCGGTCCCTATGCCGAAGACACCTCTGTAGTCGTCATAGAGCCCTCAGATATGGTTTTGAATAGGAAGGTTGGATGAAATATCTGCTCAATTTAAACAATTCCACGCTGATAGTATCGGAATGAGGTTAAAACAGATAAACCCCATGCTCAAACAAATGCTCATGTTCTTAATCTTGATAAATAACGCCAAGGGCTCCCATGTGTGGCGGTGATACCTGGTCCAAGGTCTTGAACAACAGGATGTCTCTGCACGCGTCCTGCAGTCTGCGGCGTTGCACATCGCTCTTAGGGTGCACCACTCTGGGTTCCGAGTCATCATCCTCTTCATCCGGATCGTACGCTTCAGCACACACTGTCGCGGTAGAACACCGTTATACTGTAACCGTGGCAACGAGGTGGGGACACAAACGTGATGGAACCCCGTGGCAGTAAGGAGCCATGATAGCTTGCGGTGGGGTTAAGGATCACACCTTCTGCCCCCTGTGACTGACCTGATGCTCTGCGTTTGTATTTGACGGTACTTGGCTCTGCAACATGAAAAGGTTTCTCAGAAGGATGGTTCTAGTCCTTCTATCATTTATAAAGGCTCATTGGTATTTAAAAAATGGTGAAGCAAGCAAATTAAACTGCTCTATGGTCAAATGCTACTCACCGACAACATCGTCCTGGTCCTTCACGGATCGACCCGAATGAGCCTTAAAACTCACCCTTCTTTGTGTCGTTCCAACAGCCCCTTTGGAAGCTTGTTCCTCTTTCCCCTGGCCCTCCTGCATGCGTGTGAAATGCTGCACGGCGAACTCCACCAGGTCGACTGGCTTGAGACGAAGCACCTCAACAGTATATCCGTGCAGCAGCTCTTTGAGGCCAAGGGGTATCTCTACTCTGCTCATCGCCAGGCTTTCAATTCAGTTGAGAGAGATAACAGGAGACCAGGCCTACCAAAGTACATTGAGACCGTTCATACGTTTTTATTCCCCTACATCAGATGGGCTCTCATACCCTCCCTCTACAGGCAGCCTATTGATTACTTTATTTAGAACAGCCAATCGGAAAGTATTGATCACCACCCACTCCGCTTTTTTTGTGACATATTTTAATTCAGTGGTGTGACACATTCATGATGCCGTTTAGGGTTATTCATTGTTTAGGGTTACACATTGTGCTCCAGAACGTAATTTGACGTTACCAATACAGAGATATGGGGATGTAATGAAAGGCAGCATCAGCAGCTATCTTTGACAAATGGAAACAACACAGAATGAGTTTCATTTCTAAAGCTCTGTATTTAATTGAACATTTGATATTTGAACAATGTGAAAGCATGGTGTACAGTATGCACTTGGCGGAATGTAACCATACATTTATTGTTGACAATCAATACATAATGACCACACAAATACACACACACAAAACACAAGAAAATGCACCTTTTCCATGATATTATTATTTACATTTATATGCAGATAGGAAAAGTAAGGCACATGTTCGTTCACTCCTTTCCTAATAAAAAAAGAAGATTTTCAAAGCAACAAAAAAAGGAGCGAGAGCGTTTGTGTGTGCATGTTTGTGAACTGACGTGTGATTTCCATTTTCCCCAATGCACCAACATTGATTTGCAACATGAACGATGTTCCCACACCCCATGATAACAATAACTTCTTGATATGCTATGCGCGTCTATTGATAGTGATGTTTACTGCTGAGCTGTTGTACCTGGATGTTCCATTTTTTTCTGTTTTGCTGCCAAGTTACAGACAAAGGGCTTCAAACCTTAGCTTAAGCTAGGGTGATAACCAGTTCAGAAACTTCATAGCACACTCAAACCCGAGGAAGCAGGCCTACAGAGAGATGGAAAAAGATGGACAGAGACACAGGACAAAAGATCAGTTTAGTCTCTGGTGACACAATGTGAGACTGCCATTAATACAACAATACATATACATACATATTTTAATTACATCTGGATTTGCTTCGATGAAAAATAGTTGTATTACTATTGATTATTATATCATTGTTCACTTTGAACCCTTTAATATACTCTTTTATTCATCACAGAACCAGAGCCCAGTGCTTTATCTCTCCATGGGGGGGATTCACTATGTATCTATTAATTCAAGGAGTGTGTGTGTCTGTGTGTGTGACGGGCATATCTCGCTGATGGTTTGTCAGACTGACCTAAGATTTTGGATGTGGCTCGAGCATGGCACGAAGTTGTGCATCCTCGATTTTGACGATTTTTGCATTCGTTTTTCAAAAGGTGATTATTTACGTAGGCCGAGTCGCGGCAGTGTATTGTTTCCAAGGGGACCAGTTTTACGGAGGCTCCCCCAGATCATTGTGTGACAGGCTTACACCTGGTTGATAGCCTACACAGACATTGGAAAATAAACCAATGTGTGTTTAGCTTACGTATTTAGCTTACGCTTTTGAGATACTATCCGAATATTCATTGTTAAGCCCTTTCTTCTGTATGACTATGCTCCATTGAAAACGGTAAAAACAAAACTTTATTAAACTGACAGTTAAGCATAATATGGACAGAAATATACAATTTCTGTGATATTTATGGTTACACTACGCAAGAGTATATACACCTCTTTGTACATCCAACCTTCACACACAGCCTCATTTGGCCATAATTGAAAAATCTACTGAAGCTCCCACTATAGGAATACATACTTCCTACAGGCACTGCACTAGTTGCAATAATTAATTGAATGTTTTGAGCTGTAGCAGATGAGAAATCGGTCGCAAAGGGCATGAGCATCAGTATAACAACGTTGACCACATGTGCACTTACTGCGTTGGCTGGGAAAGCCCGAAGCATGACAGCTGTGAAGCCTTTATAGAGGGAGGCCATGCCCTCCTCCCTGATCAGCTCCCTCAACACATCACGGACGCCGTTAGGGTACTTCCCCTCAGG
>JAOTIX010000024.1:4012307-4026472 GCA_027123715.1 Gaidropsarus macrophthalmus
TGTTTTGTTGTAAAGTAGCTAATGTTTGCCTGGTAATCCGGGTGGGGGGTGCTTACCAATCATGACAAACTGGGAATCCGGAGTGAAGCAGGCCTGCAGAGGTACGCCACTGCTATTGTTGTACCCCTTACATAAACAAAAACGTGTTAACCAGTTTCAAGCTATTCTATGATGCCATTGACTGGATCCTTGGCTTCACAATAACGCCCTGATCACTATAGTTCTCTTACGGAGAAGGTGTGCAGCACGGAGCCACTAAAGGCGTGAAGGATGCAGATCACTCCGCCATTGGTCGAGACGAGGAGCTGCTTTCCGTCGTTGCTGAATGAGAGTCCCGTCCACTCACAGACACGATCAAACCTGGTCTCAAAGGTTGCAAACGGACCCTTTTATACAGAAAAAAAAGATTAGGTGTAGAAAATCACTTGATTCACTCAAGTGAATCAATATTTTGTAAACTTGGGGTTTTGTTAACTTAAGATAACTTCAGTCACTTATGAACATTAGTGTCAAATTCAATCTGTTTGAAGTCTGACCTTAACCGCTATAGTCCTCGTCACAGTTCAGACTCAAACAAATTCAATTGAACTGTAATCAATCCCTCATTTGACTACCGTATATGCATGGACATAATAAACTATCCATGCACAAAGGAGGTGTGTTGTTACCTTGTCGAAAGCGCGGAGGTCGTACAACTTAATGATTTGAGATTCAACGCCTGCAGCAAATATCTGCCCATCAGGGTCAAACGAGCACACAGGCTTTCCCAGTGGATTAGTTACGCCCTGAAACACAAGCATTACACACTCCAACATCAGCTGAATTCTTGTTCCATTACCGAACACAGTGACCGAGCCAGAGGACTGCACTACAATGACACAATGTACTTTATATACTGTACATTGTATACACAATGTATGAGACCTCAAACTGTGGTTATCGTCCAGGCTATAACAAATATATCATGCATCTTTTTAAAATGTAAATGCATTGAAGTTACGTGAAATACATTAAAACATCTGTTCATGAGCATATGCAAGTTTCCCTGTTCTGATTTATAATTATATATGTTTTCTTCAGTAGTAGTTGCTAGACCACTCACCTGACAAATTTGAGTACGCAAATCCCAAATCCTAATGGTTTTATCCAGTGAACCGGAGATAAATGTGTCGTCCACTGGTGACATTGAAAGAGCCACAACTCTGACAGCATCCACAAATAAACGCAAATGTAAATGACATTCTGATATAATCTCTTATGGGTTCAATTGTATAACAGTCATAATATCACAGTTTTTACTTTATAAAACATGATAATTAACTGTGATGGTTGACTGCTTACCTTGCAGTGTGACCAGGGAAATAACATATGTACTTGTTGTCATTGAGACATAGATATCGGATTGTATCTGTAAATCAACAAAGGGATAGTTTAATAACTGGAATCAAACTAAAAATAACGTTATGCCTTTATTTGAACTGCAGTTGACTTGAAGCAGTGGTATCATTTGGTTATGTTATGTGTGTATATTTACCAAAAAGTGTTGAGTTTACCGTCTAGTTTGTTGGAGCTGTAGACTGCTGTGGACGCATCTCGCTGGGAGTAGCGGATGAGGTCCACTCCGTACTTCTTACTGTACAGAGTCCCATTGGGTCTGCACATTTGGATTCACAGAAACCACAATGCATCAGAAGTCAATGATTCATTCTCATCGTAAAGCAAGGCGCCGTGGTGGAAACGTAGAACTATTTACCCACTTATTTATTTACCTAATTGTTTACCTATCTATTCATTTATTTATTATATATTTCAAGAGCATAGAAAAACAATGCTGTTGTACCGCTGTTATCCTCCGGCACAGTTGGTGGCGGTATCCACCAAGAAAGATATGGATACAACTCGCTAATAAAGAAAAAGTAGAAAAACCGTTGAACATATGATGAACATTTTGAAAGCAACTCTTCATTTGTGTCCGATCCCCATGACTTACTTTCCCTCTCGGATGTCATACAACACGATGGAGTCGTCGTCACTACTAGATATTGCACTTTCGCCATCTGGGCTGTAATCCACACAGTTCACCTTTCCCGTGTTTTCTTGATACGTCCTCGCAACCCTAAAACTTCTTAATACACTATCTGTGATTTTCATATTTGGACATGCGCCCTAAAAACTGTCAAGATACAGCTGCAATGGGAGCTTATATATATTTGAAGGATGCTTGGTCATTGCTTGACGAAACCCTCAAATAAATTGTAGTTATTGTTAAAACACCGCATGGCCGTGCCGTTGTTTGTGGTGCACTAAACCAGTGCAAATGTGCTTAAAGGAATGTTCGATTTCTTCAAAACATCCATACGATGGGCGGGGTTTACCCAGCGTCCAAGCACTAAAAGGAAATACGGGCGGTGTCATACAGAAAACGAGTGCACCCATCTATAGAAAGAGGAAATGACGATGTGAAACAGGAAATAAGCACATGCGATATTATAAACACGATTCCACATCCACTGTTTCAATATTGTTACCACGATGAAGTGGCGAGTAATTGCCGTCGGGTTTTCCAACAGTTGGTGCCATGTAAGAAATAAAACTTGTCGCCTCACTACAATAACCAACCAACATGTGACTTCTGATGGAGTCCATGTCCTCCGGCGGACACATACAACAGACACGCCGACTCCCGAACCTGAAAAGAAGTCCCCTCTAAGAGCCATTGACCTTGCCAAGAAGATTCGGCAGGAGAAGAGAGAAGAACAGAAAGCCACCAAAGGGATCAAACCAACAACTACCCCCCTGCAGAAGAGGGTCTCTGAATTGAAACAGTTTACTCAACAACTACAAAATGTGCACCCCAATGTATTGGCTAAACATCTCCATAAGACCATGCTGTTCCAGAATAAGGATGTGGTTGTGATCAATAAACCCTATGGGGTTTCTGTCCATGGTAATCAATACCGTTATTTATGTAATTTGTAAGCTATTGTAACGTTTCCACACTACATTGACGTTTGGTATCCTTATTCTCAGATCACGGAGGGGGCACGTGTATTTCCGCTGTTCTTCCCATCCTTGTCAAAATGATGGATGGAGCAAAGGGCGACACTGTGCTTCAGCCCTGCCTTGGACTGGAAAAGGAAGTGACAGGAACCCTACTACTGGCCAGGAATCAGGAGGCAGCGGATCAAATAGTTTACCTTCACAGATATAATCAAATACAGAGAAAATACTGGTAGGAGGAGGGGGTGGTATCACTCAGATTCATATTCACAAGATGCAATGTAGTTATTGCACCGTTTTCCTTGTCTTTCCACAGGGCCGTCACTCTGGGTGTTCCTGTACCATCCGAGGGATTGGTCGACATCCCGATTATTGAGCGAGAGATTGCGGGCACGCAGCATCATTTCAAGGTGACTCAGTCAGTGACGCATCACATTTTCTCAAATACAATTACTGTCAAGCAGCCAAATCATCGTAAGGAATCTGATTGAATCTACCATTGAAGCAAATCTGCTAAATTATAATTTTATGCATTTTCATTTTACATACCTCTTATGTATTTTATTTTTTTTATCAGATGGGGCTGAGTCCGATCTTTCGGCTCAATGAAACGGGAGAGGGGGTCAGCAGGATACGAGCTCATCGACAAGCCAACAGTGCAGTGACCAAATACCGTGTTCTGGATAGCAGGGCAGGCTGCAGCCTTGTGGAGCTAGAGGCACTCACCGGTATGACGAGCGTTCTATCGTCAGGGTCAATGATTACGTTTTGACATGTGGGCCTTTGCAAACTTCATGTCAAGTCTTTGTGACGATGCACAATGCTTATTTCAACAGTATTAGTTTACTGACTCCCATGTCCCTGCTGTGTTTGTGTTTGTAGGAGCCAAGCACCAGATTAGAGTGCATTTGGCATCTGCTCTGGGGTGTCCCATTGTTGGCGATCATAAGTATTCTTCCTGGAGTAAACTGGTACCTCAGGTGAGTTAAAAAACTTCAATGAAAAATGTCTTACCCATGGGTCAATCAGTAACGTATTTTCCAATTGTTGTCCATGTAACCGTTCATATATGTCTGGACTATACTTAGGATAAGATAAAACTTTTGTGCGAAGTCGGACTCTTGACAAACTAATTAAGCTAGCTTTCTTTGCTTTTGGCACATGTAACATTTACCTTCAAACTAGTGGTAATTTTACCCCAAAAACCTGATGTTCCTTTTGATTCTTAGAAATTGCCGGAAAATGTGCTGGGAAAACTGGGATTGGACAAGAGCAAGACCCGTAATCTTCCTCTTCACCTGCACGCCCGCCAGATGATCCTGCCCGGAACCGAGAGTGCAGCAGAGATCAGGGTGTCCTGCCCCATGCCCAAGTACTTCATCAAGGCGCTACATAGACTGGGCTTAATATTTCCTGATGAGACGGAAGCTAAATGAAAAACTTGATGATGCTCACCTTATGGTGGAATTGGGGTTTGGTCGTTTAATGAGTCAACGTGACAAGACATTTTCAAATTATATTTATGTATAAAAATAAGGTTTGCCGTTTCATCTTTTAGTTGTCGACTTTGTTTTTTTGCTGTAATTAAGAGAGCCATGATTTACAGAACGTGTAATCTTTCCACAGCTTTACCCCAATTTAAACTAAAGTAAGGGCTGCGGCTTGCCATACCAACTTTTAATGCTAACTGTAAGAGTTTGCTTTATGTAACAAACTACTAATGAATAGCAATTAGTGTTACAAAAACATATCAAGTTTATTTTCAGAAAATTGACCTGAGAGCAAAAACGTCTGACAGTTCCTGAATAACTAAGCACTTTTTCCATGTGAACTTTTCTGCCTTTTTTTCTTGATTTTATGCCGCTTAAAGATTTAGAAGCATTAGAAGGATGGCACTAATAATTGAAATGTACATATAGCGAAACAAAAATGAAATACATAATCTGAAGTGGGCAGACCAGTCCGGTTTTATCTATAATGACAAGGTCAGAGTGGAAAGAAAAGGCCAATTATCTCCATAAAGATAAATAATCACGTTTTTCTGCACAACCCACTACAGTCGTCATCTGACCGGCGGAGGTGTTCGGCACTTTCCTGCCCCCTCAAAAGTTCCAGAGTTTGGTAGGTTGTGGCAGGTCTGTGTGACAAAGAGGTCAGCGCCTCCCCGCCACAGTTCTGTATTGCGCATATTTCAAATCTCCTTTGAGGAAGCGTCTTGACTGGAGAGATCCACAGACGTGCTACATAAGCACATAGGTCAGTGCTGTTAGGGAAATAGCTCCGTGTCAGTTCCCCGCCGCAGGACAGACGATCTCCTGGATTTCTCGGACGACGATGATGCGGGCCAGCATCTGCTCCACCTGCTGAGCGCTGAGGGGCTGTGTAGAGTACCATATGGGGCTGTTGGGGGCCACCACAGGCTCCGGGGTCAGGTAATATGCGTCGTTGCGACCTTTGGCACTCTGAGGGCTGGGGGATGGGGGAGAACGTTGGTTATCGAGCAAACAATGGAGGAATTTGTCATTGAAAAGCAAGTACGAAAGAATACTCACCATTTGAAGAGATAAAAGTCATACAACTTTATAGGGCAGCGAAGAGGGTTTTCCGGATCCTCCGCCTGTTCGTTATACATGTCATCAGCCACTGAAAAAACAGGAAAATGAGGTCAGCGTAGGTCCCAGAGTAGTACCACAGGGTGGGTTAACGTGGCCAAACGCCAATGCATAATACCGGACCTTTCTGGCCCAGGTGGTGTGGCCCCTGACCCTTCAGGAAGCGGATACTCGTGGACTTGTCCTTGGGATTGGACGGGTTCTTCTTGGTGTGTCTCAGCACCTTGGAGAAGGACACCTTCATGTGCTGCTCGGCCGTAGTCAGATGGAAGTACCTGGACGGTACAAAGATAAGCTGTGTTCAGAGAATACCTAAAGGCAGAAAATCACTCAAATGTCACCGGTGGCGCTCCGGCTGGGACCTACTTGGTGTTGAAGAACATCAATGTTGTGAGCAAGGTGGCGGGTGAATGGGCTCCCAGCTGCTTACAGTCCCACAGCATCTCCTCTGTCACATGACTGGGGATCAAGTACCCTGGAGACGCGCACGGAGATATCAATATACGTCTCAAGACATACACAATATTGTCGGAAGGTCGCTGAACTAGTTGCTCACCTAAAGGATGGACACTGGGTCTCCAGCCATCCAGGATTTTGTGGAGACTCTGGGAGAATCGCACGTAATACGGGTCTGAGAACACGTCGTCCACACGGCCGTTCTCGGAGAGATACTTGAGAACAAAGAGAAAAACAAATGGTGTTTCTGTTTGATCTACCAAACATCGACCAAGAGCTGACCTGATGTGGTCTGCTTGGGTCCACCAACCTTTTGGATACAGAGAAAGACGTAGTACAGGACGTCTGGAGCCAGCTGCTCCGCCTCGGTCCCGCGGGCCTCCTGGGTCATCAGGGCGAGGGCCAGGTTCAGCTCCGCCACGGCGCTGGACACCAGGTCCTCCTGGAAGTGAAGCGGCTGGCGGCCTGCCGACGCGAGGGGCGGGAACGGATTCAGAGGAGAAGGGCGACTTCACGGATGTGTCATGGAACATCAAGGACTACAACAAACGGCTGTTTCTGGAGACGCATAAGGGTATTGAAGACTTGGCAATGTAGCACTCTCAATATCACTGTGGAAACACCGATGTGACTCACGGCCAATAGGAGCGAGCTTGGTCCGTACTTCTTTGGCGAGCTCTGCGTTTTTACGCTGGGCCCAGAAGCGCCAGACATCCAGGCCTTCCTCTGGCTTGAGACAGACAGGAACTAGGAGCTCTATAGGGGGCTGGCTGTTGGACTGTGTCTCTACCTGGCCCTGCAGGAGATGAGGGGAAGACAAGGAATGAGGCAGAGAATTAAAACTTGGGTAGAGAGATATTTAACTTGCAATTATAATTATAATCATAAATCAGACTTTTAAGCAATGTTAACAGCATTTAATTTTAAAACGAGCTGAATAAAATCAAACCAATGCCAAAACTGTGACCATGGAAGGATGGTGTATAACGTCATGGCCGTAGCCCCGGCTGACCTGCAGATGGAGCTGTTGTCCATCTTGGCCCTCCTGTTGGTTCTGCTGCTGCTGCTGTGGATCCCAGATGTGCAGCGACTGCGTGGTGGTACCATAGGCCCCGCCCACCGTCTGCACCGCCACGGGGATGTGAATGTTGCCATTCATGAACTGCGCCGGCAGCAGCGTCTGCAGCACCTCCTCCTGGGCCCGGGCAGACAGCTGCTGCATGCTGGACTTCAGCGGGGCCCCTTTGTCCTTCTGGGCGGCCTGCAGCGCGCTGTTGAAGGCCTCCTGCGCGATGGCGATGTGGGTGACGCCCTGCTGCTGTGGCGTCGAGTACACGGGGATGGTCCACGTCTCGCCGGCCGGGCCCGTGATGGTGCCCGCCGTGCTGTACAGCTGGCCGCTGTCCACCGTCAGCAGGTCGGGCCGGATGGACACGTAGCTCTGCTGCTGCTGCCCCTGCTGAGGGATGGCCAGCACTGTGGCCACCTGCTGGCCCTGGGGGACGGCGTAGGACACGGCCAGGGGGACGTCCACCTTCCGCTTCTTGGCCGGTTGCAGTACGGTGGGCACGGTGCCCACCCTCCTCGTCGTCGCCGTGGCGGTCTCCCTGGTCGAGCTCTGCTGCTGCTGCACGGCGGAGTGAGGGTCTATGGCCTGGATCTGGATCTGCTGGCCGTTGGGGAGCTGGATGTGCTGCCCGTCCTGCAGTTGAATGTGATGTCCGTCCTGCAGCTGAAAGTGTTGTCCGTCTTGAAGCTGGATGTGCTGTCCGTCTTGCAGTTGAAAATGCTGGCCGTCCAATTGAATATGTTGGCCGTCCTGCAGCTGGATATGCTGTCCGTCTTGTATCTGAATATGTTGTCCATCAGGTAGCTGGATATGATGTCCATCTTGGAGTTGGATCTGATGTCCATCGTGTAACTGAATGTGTTGTCCGTCGGGTAGTTGAATGTGTTGTCCGTCCTGGAGCTGAATGTGCTGTCCGTCTTGCAGCTGAATGTGCTGTCCTCCAGCCAAAGCTGCAACCAACTGGGCCTGAATCTGTAGGATGCAGATGCAACACCTTTGAGACAACATCTCAGCAAAGACATGGGCTAGTTCCAGGTAGGGGATGACTGATGGGCTTACAGCGTAACAACTACTTTACCTGCTGATGCTGCTCCTCTGTTAGCTCTCCCTGCTGGACAAGCTGACCTGTGGTTGAAATGCCCTGAAGGTCTTTCTGTGTAGGAGAAGCCATCTGTATCACTTGGCCCGTGGGCTGTCCCTGGATATGTACCTGCAGAGGCAGGGAAGAAAAACCCATCAGGCCCGTTGAAGAGTGCTGCCTACCATGTCTTCTTTGTAACGCAATATATTAGTCAATATTGTAAATATTGCATTTTATTGTCTCACACACACAAGGTAGAGTGGAATTGTTTCTCTGCATTTAACCCATCATCTGCACGACACAGCACACACACACACTGTGCAGGGAGCAGTGGGCAGCCGCGGTGCAGCGTCCGGGGAGCAGTGTTTGGGGGTTAGGTGCCTTGCTCAAGGGCACTTCAGCCGTGGATATTGAAAGGGGGAAAGCTGTGGTAATAACTGTTGATTGCCAGCATACACAATAGAAACTTAGTATTAAAGAACACATTAAAATGTGTGTTGATTGATTGAAAAAATGTCACTCCTGTTCTTTTTTGTTAAAATGTAATCTTGTATTTTTCTTTTGGAGATTTTACTTTAGTGCACAAAACATTTGTGCTCTGCAGCTGAAGTGGTTGAGTAGCATTTGTATTATAAATCAAAAAATGTATAAGCTGTGTAAGGATGGTAGGCTTACTCACCTGCACTTGAATTTGCTGCTCAGATTCCTGATGCAGTTGAGGTGATATCTCTGCGGCGGACACCTGTACCTGTGTCCGAATATTACAGAAGACAGAAGAATAAGTGGCCTAGTTGGGGGACAAACCAAAAGCACATAATTAATCTGAATATTAGCCTACAAACGTCTTACCGGGCAAGCCAGCTCTAGCAGAGACCCAGCCACCTCTGTGCTATCTGTGTAGGCACAGTTGGCACCTTGCTGGTACACCATGGTAGTAGTTGTTGCTGTATGTCCCTGTTGGCTGAACTCCTGTAGTGTCTCTGGACCCTTGGCAAGCGACTCTAAAAACTCCTTCATTTGATGCTGAGGGACGCTGCGGGCCTTTTGTCGCACATATTCATCAAATGACACAACACCACCCTCTTGGCCATTCATTGTCACGTCAGACCTAGAGAAATATAAAATTAGCGTTGTGTATTTAATGCAATATGTGGAAATGATATCCTGTATCGACACATTGTTTTGCTATGTTGTGGGTGCTTGGTTAATACTTATACAGTCAGCCGGAACGATATGAGAGTAACTGAGATAAATAAAAGCAGTAACGTCACATTCGATCACATTTATTTGTTAGGGTCCTTCACAAATCGGGCGGTGTGGCTGACAGGGTGCCATGTTGAAAAGAACAATATATTTTATATTAGGAATAAATGTCAACATTTGGGAATTATACCTTAAACGTAGCTTGGTTCGGGTGACGTGCAAAATAATTGTGCAGCCGTCAAAATGCACACGAAATTAGAACCATTCACATGATCGCATTGATTATAACAATAGTAATAGCAAGCTAGCCTAGCAGTGCTAGCAAGGTATACATTTAGATAGCATCTCTGCTAGTACGAGTGAACTGCATTAAGCAATTCAAAAGAGCCGCAATATAGCTCACTTAAACTAAGCACTTTGGCATAAAATTGTAAAACAGAAACAATGCGATCGCGATTAAATGTCGATCGCCGGACTAAGTGCCGTGCTAGCATTAGCCCAATCGAGCGGACAGTCTCATGCTACCTTAAATAAAATGAAATCCTCTCCTTTCCGCTATGGCACGACGTTTAAAACTAAAAGGCGATAAACACGTCTAGATACGATCCACATGCAATTCTGTGTTGCTTTGTTAACGATCATCAACACCATGCCCCACAGAAAAACACAAACAGAGCGGACTACGGTGTGGATGTGAAGAAGATCTGACGTGTGCTTCCTTAGCTCCTAGTAGTCAGACTACCATTACAGAGAAAAAAAAGTTTTTACCAGATTCTGTAAGGAACGGGTGTAGTTATCCGGTGAAAGATGCTCTATCAATAATCGGCTGGTGATCAAATAACAAGGTCGAAGGAATCGTCATCCCTGGTCAATGAGTGGGAGCATTGCGCCGAGGAGGGATAGACAGTGTTTCAATAGGAAAGATGTAAAGTGACGGAAGTAGGCCCGGACGGGAAGGGTCTGCATCGACTCCACAGAGGGAGTGTTCCTATCCTGTAACCATAAACGATAATGATCATGTATGACGGCCATCGATAAACTGTCAACACATCAGCAGGGATAGGTTTATAAATATCGTGAAAATATTTTGTTTAGTTCACATGGTTTAGTTTTTTGGTGTGGTTATATATTAATCAACACGCTGTACATTGTTTTGTCATTAACAGACAGATGCACTGACACATGTTGAAATAGGTCAACACCTACAAAAATAATAGCTTAATTTGAATCGCAAAATACAAATATATTCAGAGACTTAAGATCAGCGATAACACACAGTGGAATCGATTATGACCCACTACAGATCATGGGAACTACTGTAATCTTTCAAAGCACTTCTTGCAAACCATGCTCCTATATCATAAATATGTGTATACATGACTTGTGCCTTTAACAAAATCTAACATCACCAGTCTGCCTTAAAGAGCCAACCATGTGTTACTCCGGGCCTCCCCTATTCTCCCCACAACAAACTGCCAAAAACGAATCTTAAGGTGGACCATAGAGATGCACCAGTCGTATTGTGTGTCTGTGTTATACATGGGATAGGAAATAGTTAATTCCCACACATAGGACTAATTATGCAAGGTTTTCCTGCCTGGGAGAGTTATTGATTTTTTTTAAGTTATTGTTTAAACAAAAACATTACAGACATCATCAGGAATCAAAATTATAAGTGTCCCACTCCCTTTTAAATATCTATTTCAACAATGCACTAAAACTGTAGCAGTAAGGAGTGAATGGTGTATTTATTAGTGCAATGATATGATTGCCTTGTCTGCATACAATTAATTTATATTGGACTTGGATTCTTTGCCAGCAGTGTCTCACATGGTGTGACTTTGTGTCACTCTAAGATTCTTAATGTAATCCTACAGAATGGAGGGATTACTCCAACACAGCTGTGATAGAAGGTAGATGGACCTATTCTATATAGACAGTTTATCTAACTCTATCAACACACACATATACACTTTATGTCCCTTCAAATGTCATAGATAATATCCAACGAGCATGTTTACAGTTTGCAGAGCAATTGCAAAAATGTTTGAATATCCTGCTGTTTTCTCTTTTCTAGGCATTTATATGATGCCAAGAAACCAGCCGGTGTAGTAATTGGACAGACGTCAGCCTGAGATGGTAACTCAAAGCATCCTAACTGTAAGCCCAGTAGTTTGTTACACTCAGAATATGCTGTTCATTGCAAGTGTTCTCAGAGTTCAGACATTGACATACTTCTGCACCAGAAGAAATAGGGAGTTAGAGCTGTTATGATGTCAACAATTTAGTCAAAGGAAAGATGCAAGGAACCCCAGGTAAGCACAATCCAACATGATATCAAGCACTGGGTAGTATTCCAAATGCTCTTAGTGACGTTTTTATGGAAATAATACTTGAATGGCAATGCTTGTATTGGCAAAATGCATACCCTTGTGTGAACTATTTTCTTTTCATTCATTCAAGCATAAATGTATTTACTGTTCAAATATGCTTTAAAAAGATTTCATATAGAGTATTCCAAGAAGCAAATTTACAACTGGGTGACCTTTTATTACGAATACACAACTCGACCCAAAACCACATTTTATGTGATGAAATGGTTTGTGTTGTGAAACACTTTGAGAGTTGTTTCATAAAGAGGTATGTTACAGATAATGCTTCCTTCTTTATTTCTTGAAGGGTTTTAAACCCCCACCTCAAACATGTTGAACCTGTTTCTGCTCTTCGGTCTTCTGGCTATGGTACACTCATCCCTTGGAAATAGACACACAACTCATGCCTCATTAGAAACACCTCAGCTCCGAACGACAGCATGCAACAGCAGGAACAAGAAAACTGCGGATGATCCATCCACCAAAATCATTTCCCAAACACAGAGCCATGTTGTCTCTGTAGACAGCAGTGAACCTACGCTAGAAAGAAACACAAATACAAATCCTCATTCAACTAGCGTGAATAACCTCTGTTCATCGGATGCTGGCGTTGACACCATAAACATGCGAAAGCCTCCATCTTTCCCATCTCTCCCCCCTATATCAAGGGAATCGGTTGATGTGAACCCTATTTCAGAGGATTTGGGACGTGCTTGTTCCCAGAACCCAGAAGAGTCAAGAATCAGAATAGAACAGATCCCCATAGAGCCAAATTGCCAAGATGTCAACCGAAATGACAAAGCATATATTGACATGCTAGAACAACAAAGGCTCGTTATTATTGATCAGCAACAGAAGTTGCTGATCAATAATAACGTAATGAAGGGTAAGTCAAACAAGTGAAATTAGATGAAGTCATAATTGACATCAGGCATCAAATATACCGTCAGAAAATAACAACTAACATTGCAGTCTTATTTATTTATTTATTTATTTATTTATTTTTCTCTTCCTCTCTTACAGGGAATCCACGTCCTGACCTGTCTGGTCTTTCTGGTTTCCTAATAGGCCAAGAGCTATTGAATAATGAGCGCCCGTGTGTGTCCGATCTCGTTTCCTGTGGTGCTTTGACAATCTCAAACGGAACTTATCTGCTCTGGGACGACATGCGGCGAACCCTTGCTTTCGCCTGGGAGCTGCATGTCTTTGGATCTGCTAGCCTTTTTGCCTTACTGGCAGGCTTGGCTGTCTTGGGAATGCTTGGCGCTACCACACTCGTTCAACCTCTCTGTGGTTCCCTAACCCTGGGGAATAGCCTTTTACTGTTTACCGGTACCCAGCGAGCTGTCCTCCTTCTGCTGGATCCTTATGGGACGCGGGAGATGTTGTCACGCCCTGCTCTAACGGCCCTTCATAATCTTGCCCTGCATTTTCTCCTATGGGCGCAGGTGACCCTGGCTCTGGTGGCACTAAGGGGTGTCATACTGCCACCACCCTGGGTGGTGGGAGCGCTTGCTGGGTTACACTGTGCACTGTTGCTCGCAGCTGATCTCCTGTCCCCGGTGCTGTCTCTGACCTTTCCGTTGCTGCTGCACACTTTCTCCCTCTGCTGCGCCCTTCTGTCCTGCGTTGGTATCCTCGGTCAGGCCGGCTTCCGTCTGAGGCCGGCTGTCAGCGATCCCAAGCCCCAGTGGGGAAGGTCCCAGCAGGTCAGGACCCATACCAGGCATGTGGTGCTGGTGGTCTGTGCCGTGCTAGGGGTTCTGTGCTGCTGCCTCCAGGTGTACAGTCTCCTCTGGCTCTACGGAGTGCTTGGGAACTGGAGGCATTTCAGCTGGAGCTGGTGGCTCAGTCAGTTCTGGGCCAGAGTTGCGGAGTTAGCATGGGGATTTTTTCTGCTTGTGCTGGGATCCCGGATCTTGTGGAGACCCCTAAGGGGGGACCACTGGCAGGGTAGACCGGAGAGGTCAAATGGATTTGAGAACACAAGCTTTTGGGATAGATGTTTTATCAAGATGGGGAAAGGCCAGTCTAGACATTCGGAGAATAACTGGGTAGATATGATGCCAAATACCTGGAGTGGATATCATATTGACAGAGCAGGTTTGAATAACAACGTGGTGTTGAAGTTTGATGAGTCGGCGTCTAGCATCACTCCTAACCCCATGCCTTGCCCTGTCACAGGTACAAGCTGTGACATGCAGGCAGCCCTGCAGTGGCAAAGAGAAGGGGAACAGGACTGTGATTTTCTTTCTTTTATGGAATTTCACATGCGACCACCGTCCCCTATCGACCTCGCAGGCAGCATTGACTATGCCCTCAACCAGGGAAACTTTTCAGTGGGATGTCTGTTCAAGTCCCTACCTCCTGCC
>JAOTIX010000024.1:4332443-4342443 GCA_027123715.1 Gaidropsarus macrophthalmus
GCTAATAAAGGGATTACAGAAGCACTGCTTTACATTAAAACGCCACGGCGTTAATAAGCCACGCCAGAGCATTCTGCCGGAAACGCGGCCATCGCAGCCGTCCGCGTGTTCACGGAGAAAACACTGACATTTCACAAGGAGCGCCGCATCATTATCCGCACCAAAGTACCGCAGGATGACACCGAGGGTTCTGAGAGCCCCGGAGTTTAGTTTGAAGTAATGACTTTCATCTCAAGTTCGGGCTTTTTTTGTGACGTACGCAAACAGGAAAGCAATTCTCGTCGGAAATATACGATGGGTTTGCTTTTAACGGGGCGGCAATGAGGCTTAGTGTTTGGCCCTGCGTTGAAGCGAGCGTTATCAACTGCTTCGGCCCTGAATCCGTCCTTTTGTGGATGCGTGTTAATAACGCCGGCACAATACGCCTGCTGCAGTGATTGCAACTTTGAAAACCCACAATGCTCCCCGCACACAAATCCATCAAACTATGTTTTGCTCACACACCAAACGGATGTCTCTCTGCACTCTCACACATATTTACATATATATACGTGCCATGTCCTTGCAAGCTAACATATGCCAGGAATTCACACCATTCTTTCAACGCGCCGTGAACAGCTATTTTACAAATGCCTGCTGCTCCGTAATGTACATATATCTGAACGATAATTCACCGTATTCTAATTATTCACACTTTTTCCGGGGCATATGTCCACGATCCCACTTTTTACACCAGGCGGATCTCAGAACGAAGCCAAAACCAGAATGGTACTTATTTATACGGTACCGTACGAAATTAGACACTCGCAGCATTTTCAAGGTGAGGCGGGCGTTTACCACTTTCACTTTGTTCAGGAGTCATGAGCTGACCGGGGCTGCACTCTTCCCAAGTGGCTGAGGTGTTCCCTGTCTGCATCCAACACCCGTGCAGGTGTCTTCCTATGTAAATTTAGATCCAGAAGTGTGTGTGTGTGTGTGTGTGTGTGTGTGTGTGTGTGTGTGTGTGTGTGTGTGCGTGCGTGTGCGCACGGAGGCCCTTACCTCCACTGGGAACCTGTGGCCGGCGATGCTGTGCTCGGAGCCTGCCGAGCCGTTGCTCTGGCCCCAGTGGAACTCCATCTTCTCTGCCTTGAAGCGGCCCGGAAGGCCGGCCCCGCTCACAAAGTAGTCATTCTTCAGCAGGACGGCGACTAGGTGGGAATGGAACGAGGACGGAGACAAAGAGGAGGAGGAGGAGGAACACGGGGAAGAGGGACGTGTTAGAATACTCAGAGACAGCCTTTCTGGATTAGCATAGCCAGAGAATAAATGTGTTAAGGGATTACTCTGTAGCAGGTTGTTGATGGAAAATGTTGAATTAATGTGCATGGAAACATGAGATATGGTATAATGTAAGTATGGGATTTGTCTATCGCAATGCCTGACGAATAATCTATACATATACGACTGATATACTGTCCTATATTCAGATATGCATGTAACAGACATTGCATGTTAAAACATATTCCCAGAAAGGTGAAAATGCAGTTTTCCTTTCCAGGTATATTTGTCCAGTGCAATGCTCGACGGCTAATCTACACATAATATGTATATGCATTCACGACCGCACATCAGTCGTATATTACATCTGATGTACGGTCGTAAATTCACATGGAATGGAATATGCATTCCAGACATTGCATGTTGAAACGTATTTCCAGAATGGTAAAAATACAGTTTTCCTTTCCAAGTATATATTAAAACTGTCACTTTACACCAGGAACAAACCAATGAACCACGGCAAGATCACTGCTATAACAAAGAGAAAGTTCTTCTAGTGGTGACTTTGATACTTTGTACAAGCATGGCGTTACTGACAATGAAGGTCAGAAAGCCACTTTTCAGCGGCTTTTTCACTTTCATATCCTTGGGCGACTATAATTAATATGAATTTATTCAATTGAACAGCACAAATAGAATCGCATGCATCTTAAAGCTATGCTTTAATCATGGCAAGTATTAGATGTTCCAGACAAAAAGAGTGTAGGTTTCCTTCAGATCTTTCAGTGATTCTACAGCTCGGATCCAAGAGTATTTATAGAAGCCATTTAATTTAATATTCTCTTTGCCGACGACGCTGCTTATAAACCATGGACTAAATAAAAAGTAGTAAAAAAAAACCAAGATACCCCATTGTAGACGTGATAACAATCAACCCCCAAACAAGCACATTGTTAACATCTGGAAAAATGTCATAAATGCTTAATGAATACAGCACCCTCTAATCCTTTAAAACTGCAACGTTAAAGATTTGCCAACCGGCTGATTATTCCTCTACCAACAGAGCGGATCATTTTACCGGAGAGCTGCGGTTTCCACTGCTGTTGTAAGAAACAGAGTAAAATGTAAAGTCTCTCCCAAAGGCCTCTGGTCCCTCCCCCACCTCCCCCCAAACGCATCACCCCAATGAGTACGATGAAAAATTACACTTCATGTTTTTCTATGTTTGAAACAAATCATCTTAAATTATGTACCTTTCAAGTTCTGACCTCATTTTCGAAATACACTTTTTTATAATATATACATAATTTTTTTTTAATACATACCTGTACTTTTCTTTTTTTTTTTTTTTACATCAGGGGATATATAAAAAAAAAGAGCATAACGCTGCCTTGTTTTGCCGGGAAACCGCTGTTTTGTAAACGCGACTCCAAATGTCATGACAACTGACACTGCAGGGTTGTGAATTCACCGCAGAAAAAGCCTCACTGGATGCACACCGCTGAATAGTCAAACATCATTCCAAGATGTATATGGATGGGATCAGAAATGTACCCGGGCGCTCGTGTTGCCAGCGTACACGCGTGTGTGTCTCTGGCAGTGTTTTTACACACACGCACACGCACACACACATGCACACACACACACACACACACACACACACAGTGGAACAATACCTTACTGAGTGATCGCACACAGAGTCACTCACACTCTCTCTCTTTAACCAAATAGGATCTCTCTCTCTGTCTCCCTCCCTCTCTCTCCCTCTCTCCCTCCCCCTCTCTGACTGACACCCTCCCGCTACAGGAGGATTTAGTCAGTCTCTCCAGATCAAGCCACAAAACAAGGCGGTGCAGTGCGGGGCCTGGCGCCCGCGCCGCTCCGCAAACAGACCGCTGACAGCAGAACACAGGAGCGCTCCGCAGGGCGTCTGCAGGCAGACGTCGACTTAAAAGATGAAAATCACAGAATGTGGCGCGAGAGAGCGGGGGAGGGAGGGAGGCAGGGGGGGAGGGAGAGTGAGAGGTGGTAGCCGAGCAGGTAGGAGCATTTGACAAGGGGGGAGCAGGAAACGGAGAGGAGAGCGGGGGAGGAGAGGAGGGGAGGAGAGAGAGCAAGGAAGGAGAGAGGACAGCAGAGGAGGAGAGGTGATGCGAGAGGAAGGATCAGAGACGGCCTCCTGCGGAGAGCACGGTTGATGTGAAGAGCGGCTGCAGATTCCTGGGATCAGAACCCAAAGCGGCCCTGGCCGGGCCCCCGATGCGGCCAGGCTACCAGGGAGCTGCCATGTTTGCTAATAAAATAAAAAAAAGGGGCCAGCCGAGGGGCCCCGGCGTGGACGCGGGGGCCCTGGCGTGTGAAATCCCGCGTGCAGGAATTAAGAAAGTCTGGGAGGCGGCCGGCCCTGAGACTTTCATTAGAGATGCTGTTCCGGCTACGTCTGTCTGAACTCAAGAAACAGCAGAGCGGGAATTAGCCGCTAAGCCAGGAAGACCTTGAATCACAGCCTGTGGAGGAGCGCGAGTGTGTGTGAAAGTAAATCCTTGATCAATGCAAATGTCCCGAGGGGTCCATCTCCCCCCACCACCTCATTTTTCCTCACGAATTTCGCTCGACGGTTCAGATTTTTTTTACTGCCTGGGAAATGTTTAGCAGAACAACAATGACTGGTACGCCTGCCAACAGCGGCCAGTGTCAGAACGGTTCAAGCCGTACGAATGTGGCTGCACCGCGATGAATCATGATGCATTGATTGGGGGGTTGGGGGTGGTCTCGTATGCGGGGTGCCTCACGGCGAAGATTGCCGTGGCGGGCCTTGTTTGGCACACGCTTGATGGTAAAATGGTGACCGACGACATCTGACTAATGCTAGATATACACGGCTCCCTGTTGTTACTCATTCCGGCTTGACCTGATTCCATTGTTGTGGAACAATGTGGATTTCAAATGGAGTTGGAGATTGATTGGAATCACAACGTGGTGACTATGTACTGACTCCAAGTATATGCCTGGGATCATATGCGCTTGGGGATAATGTACAGCCATAATGACGAGCTCATTATTGCAAAATAGTACTAAACTCTGTGAAACTTGTGTCCATGGCAACAGTCTGCTAATCTAAGAGTTGCCTGCAATTTTGTAACAATAACACTGAACTCTGAATACCGCATTAGAGCAGTGTGAGTAGACTGTACATGAACGCTGTCTGATACAGTACATAGATGTCAAATGTAGCGTACATAAATCACACACCTCAGAGATGTTCACCAGCGGTGGACCATTTATCAGCTAAATTGCCTTCTTTTAATGTCAAGAACAAGTTAACTGACTTATGGCTCCCAATCTAAATAAATTGCACGTTGCAGGTCCACTAGCTAACTCGTTTCTTTTTTCTTGGGCCGTTTTTTTCTTCAACTTCAGCGTATAAAGCCGGCCGAAGCAGTTTTTCCTCCCACTGGCCCGGGTTGTTATGGAAGCTAACGAGGCTAATTAAGATCAAAGGCGCAAGACAACTCTCTGTACTCTGGAGAGACACATCGGCAAACCAAGGGAGATCAATTACAGTCGGAGCTCTGCTGCCAACTGCCATGGGATTTCACAGCCATCTGATCTTTGAACGACAATTGCTCACCAAAAAATATTCTTGAAGGCATCGTTTGAGGCAACAGCTTATTATAAAACACGGGGCCGTGTTTGTGTGGTTGAAAAATGCCGGACCGCTTGGAATAAATGTATTTAAAATGACAAATATGTGTAGAAATGTATACTGGCAGGGTTATTGAATTATATAAATTGTATTTATTCGTTTATTTTATAGGGACAATACTTATTGATTAACAGACAAGTTGTTTATTGTAAAGAAGCGAGAGTTAGCTGAAAATGCTAATTTCCATCTGTTGTCCCTAGCCAGATCTTAACAGGCATCTGACGCCAGATCTTAAAAGGCATTCTAAAAAATGATAGAAAAAGTATAAGTTAAGACAGTGACGGTGGAAGTGTTGAATAAGCAGCGGTGGTCGTTTGATGAGGCTGCGAGCGGTGCGGTCGAACAGCAACGCTAACCTGTCTTTCCTGTGTTCTTCATGGTAGTTTGGTTGGACGACTCGACGTTGAACCTGTCGAGAGTGAGTTCCTGGTACTCCTGGGAAACCTGAGCGTTCTCGTCCACGATGTCCACCGGGGACTGGTGCTTCTCCCCACATTCCGGGTAGGCGGCAGGCCACACTTTAGGTCCGTGATTGGCTGCGAGACAGAAGGAAAAATACAGTCATACAAATGACAGGAAGTCGGGCCTGAAATAGCCGTCTCTTTTTTGGTGTGCGTGTCTTCAGATGTTTGTGTTATCATAGTTTTGTTCTCCCGTTCAAAGCCTGTGTCAAAAGAATAAAAAGCCATCAATGGGGATAATTCTACACTTTAACACTGCGTGTCCTATGGGAGCCAGTGAGTGACTTCCTTTAGAATCCTGCACCAGTGTCTTGGCTGCTAATCCGCCTCCCCTACAGTGGCACTCCTACAATGGAATAATCCACCCCCGACAGGGCGCCCCCTTGATCTCTGCTGGGGTACAATGGGCCAACGGAGCAACAAAAGAGCGCAGGATCAGAGCGAACACGAACGCATTGCATGGGTTTTCACTTTTTTTTTGAGGGGGGGGGGTGGTTGACACAATATTCATGATCCAATTCCTAACAAATATAGGGCAACACTGTCACCGGTTGATGAAAAAAGATGGGTTGCTCTTAGGATGAGTGCAAGACCGTGCTGGGTGTACGGAGGTTTTTCTTTGAGTTTTTCATTAAAATAAATAAAGCAGAGGTTAATGGAATTAGATGCGTCTCAATTAACGAATGTATTTTAGGATCACCAAATAAGTCGATAAACAACGGCGGTTGCCTTTTTACGGTTCATTTTCTTTAGCCCATCAGGGGGGACTGACTGAGCAGTACATATTTCATTTCCTGTTGGTGGACGCATTTAACCTTGAAGCACATAGCAGGGCTGTAGGAGGTGATATCTTACCAAATATACCTTTATAAGAGTGATGGAGCAAACCTGACGAAAAACTTAATACAGATATCTTCTCTTTTCTATAACTGGAACTATTTAGACAACATATACAATCGGATAACGGCAAAAACAGTACTTTTAAACAAAACTACACAAAGGAAAAGGAAGTATTGTGAAGCCAGTCCTCTATTGAGGGCATAAGAAGTGACATAACTGCCAACAACACCTATAAAAAACGAAGCCGTTGAGTCATGACGACAGTACAATGGTGCATGGCTCCAATGTAGCACCGAATTCACAAGAAGTCTTTTTGGACAGTAGGTTGCATAGGAAGGTATGCAGTTATATCCTTAGCCCAATATATATTTTACAATCAAAGGAAAATGCATTTTATTCAGACAAATTGTCAAGGGTCAGCCATATTGTAATATAATTGGACTCAATTTCCAAAGACCTCCCGCAGTATGAGTGCACCTTAAAGTGTAACCTTCAATCATTCTGAGGCATTCAAGGCAATTCCACCTTCAACATTTAATGCTTGAATTAAGTTAAAATAAGGCTAGATGCTTAACTTCAATTCAACTTGAAGTCTAACTTGCAAGATTTCATCCCAATCATTATCTTGAAAACTCCGTATAGCTTATGATCAGGTTAAGTTTAGAGAACACTACCCAAATACTGCGCAAGAAAAATATATACGAAACCTGTGACTGTATATCCAATCTGAAAGTTAATTAAACTGATTAAAAGCCAATTTCACGTTGTGATTTCGCTTCAGCATGACTAGAAACGCACAGTTTGTGTGAAGCATGTGAACAGAGCCCGTTCCCATGTGAAGAGGTGTTTTGTAAGAGCAGACGTGTGTAACAGTGAAGCTTGAATCAGATAAGCAGTGATAGCAAAAGAGTCCATTAATAGCTCATTACTATTCCACAGAACATCTACCAGCCTCTTAATAGTTTATGGTTTCTGCCAATCTCTTAAGTGTCCAAAACGAATGATTGATTCAGTGGGAAATACCAATGCAAGGGTCCATTGCTTAAGGTTTGAGAGAAAAAAGAGAATTAGTATGTACAATGTAACCTTGGCAAGCAGGAACAGAATTGGGTAACAGTTAGCTCTTTCTACTGAGGACAAGGACTCATACTGTATTATTAATTCCCCATGCCCTGGCTGTTTGTGCACAGTGATGGTAATTTATGTTGATGCAGGGAAACACCCCCTAACCTCACCCCAAGAAGTAGATAGCACCTCGCTTTCAAAAGCCACACACGCACGGCCACACACACACACACACACACACACACACACACACACACGGGCATGGGCACACACACAGGGGCACACACACACATACTCACACACACACACGACAATATTCCTTCAAGGATAAAATGATACAAATGGGTTGCGATACTAAAAGTTGAGAGTTGTCTGGATATTTAATCAAAGCACAGATTTTGAAATTGTTATCGATGCAGTGTTTCTCACGTGGCTGTGAAATAGAAATGTATGAATGTCATTGTAAACTACTTAGAGGGAACGTGTTTGAGTACAGTGAAGACAAAAGCACAGCAATACATGGTCAGTGAGGGGTTGACGAATGGTGGGGAGACTGAACTAGAGGGTAAAAATGTTTGGTGCCCGTGACAATGTTCCCTAATATAATGTTTTAAAAATAGAGTTCTCATTCCCTCTACGAAAACCCCCCAGCGATTTCATTAAACTTCCACATAAACACAAATAAGAAAACATTATTCAAGAACTTTTCAGATAACATTTCTTTCCGAATATGCATTTGCAAATACAGCAGCAGCAGAGTCTGTTTGTGTCATTTTGTGAACATCACCTATTTAATATGCACAGGCGGCATTAAAACATCATGACATGGTTACACCTCCCATCTTTTTAATTAGGGATGTGCGCTCTCTGTGAGAAATGTATTCTTAACTGCTTGGAATTATACAAGATAAGTCCAAATCAAAACTCATGTCTATCGGTTCATCGGAAGAGGATAAATAGGAATCTGAGAGTTTAGGTGACATTAGGGCAACACTGTTCACATGTAGTTGTCCATATACATATGCATTATATTGCGTGAGGGTTCCTCGTCCATTCATAACCGCAGAAAAGAGGCAAAAAATACGTGAAAGAAGTGAGAAATGTCATTGTTTTTTCAGATCACTTCAGAGAGAATTTGAGCCTCCTGAAACATTTTAAGGTTAGATGGCATGCATGACTGCAGTCGTCAGAGGGAGGGACAGTGGGATTACACGACCCTTTACTACCGCTTTATGAGATGATGACAACGCTGCATTCTGTTCCATTCATGGTCCACACAGTTTATTCCTTCATAAAAACTCTGGCTAGTGCTATTTTATTAAACACTAATTTGGTGTTTGGATTGTATAATTTATCTGTAAAATGCAGCAGCTGTCGCGGTCGTAAATGTCAGTGATTATGTTCAGGGTTTTACGTTTGATGGATTCCTCGTAAAGAACTTTCATCGAGTGGAGGAAACAGTGCTGCTTTTTAATGTCATTCCTCATTAGGGTGTGCAAGACTCCATTCATCGAAAATTCATTTAGACTGTACGCAGTCAATAGCAAGCAGTGCATACGAGTACACTGTAATAATAGGATTTGTTTGCTTGCTGTGATAGATACTTTTTTATTCATAATTAGTCACAAGGTAGGCAAAGAAAAAAAGTAAACACCCCAAAAAATATTTCACCCTTTTGCCTAAAAATCCCTTCAGCATGGGTCAACATTATCTATACGCAATCCTTTTCTTTCCAACGGATATCGGTGACCTTGCTGACCTATTGACCTCTCACAAGGCTGCTCACTGATTGCAACACTCAATACATATCGCAATCTGTGTGGGACCACATTTCAGACTTTTACAAAAATAAAGGCAAAAAGCAAAAGCTTTTTGCACGTTTCCATTCGTTAATGTAACAGGAAGTGGTTAATGTAATAGGAATTGGTTAATGTAATAGGAATTGGTTAATGTAATAGGAATTGGTTAATGTAATAGGAAGTGGTTGGTCACACTCTTGTTTGTCCAGGTTGTTGTTGTCGAGTGTTTCAGATTGGCAAAGAGCAATCAAGAAGACAAGGAGATCTGTGACATAGCCTGATTAGTGTCCTAAAGATAGCCACATAGATAAATGACATACCTTGACACACATATACATACTTTTAGAGGCATTTCTCTTATATTAGCTCTCCACAAACTAGAAGTCAGCTTGTAGCATGTACCAAACGGGTATAAGCCCTATTCTCGCTCTACTAGTTTTACTGAGGGACCGCGTGGCATTTTGGAGTCGGATTTGTGTTACACATTCATGAATGATAAGCAAAAAGGCTTGCTTTTAAACAGACACTATCCCTAACCCTAACCCCCAAAAAACAAAGGACTGTGAAAAGGTTTATGGTCCGAGTTTTCTGTCTTAGAGTAGTGCAGTAGTAGAACTAGATTCAAGGAGCAGAATATTGTAGTGAAAGCACAACTACCGAGTAAATGCATTGCCAATCCCTCGCACGTCATCCTGACTGCCGTTGCGGTTTTATCTTGTGCCAATGCATGCCAGTAATTTATGAAAGCCGGTTTATGCATAATTTCTATTAAAAAAAAAATCGTGTAAAACCATCTTCCACTGATATCGACAATGAATATGCAATGAAATAAAAATGTAAAAAAGGATTAAAGTGATTAATTACATAAG
>JAOTIX010000024.1:4345438-4358341 GCA_027123715.1 Gaidropsarus macrophthalmus
AGAATTGTATTGCCAGCAGAAATTGTAAGGTCAAATGCAATACATTCAAAAAGTACCTCGTGTTTTGTGAGTCGTCTTTTAGTCGTTGATTGTGTGTCTGACTGTCTGTCCGTCTACCTCTGTCTGTCCATCTCTGAATCCGTGTCTGTCGGTTCATTTCCTTTGCAGGTTGGATTCCAGTCATGCTTTGATTAATGGTATGATGTAATTATTACAAAAAAATTCAGTTGGAGAGGGAAATGTTTTTTAGTCAAGATACAGCTTTTCAAAATGTGGGAAGGTTTGTGGCTATGGCTAGGGTAGAGCTTCACATTGATATCAAATACCAACGCTGTCAATCACTGTGCCATGAGATACAGTGACCAAAGAGCAATGTAATTGGATTAAATAGTTTAACGCCAGGGTGAGCATGTGTCATAACGACATAATACAGGTGAATACCTGAAGTAAACACGTATCTGCAATCCACAATTAATTGAAAAATACCTCAATTGAGTAACCGTGTTATTTTGTAAGACCAATATCATGGTATTGAAATAATTCAACCATAAGAAACCCAATTTGTACCTGAGAGGGCTTGTTTTTTCATTTTCGTGGGCATTCAATTTTCCAGACACATTCAATTCAAAACACACAAAATATGTGTGTTAATGTGTTTGGTTTGACTGCATTCATTACAAAATAAATGTCATGTGCTATTATAGTTGTGTTATTCATACATAAATATAAAGCTTTCAAAGTTAGTCCTCTTTGATGTTAAAGTCAAACTAAGCTAATTGGGATTAATTTACAACTTTGATGAAGGCAAAATGTCCTTGCCTTTCAATACCGTGTACAAAAAAAGGCAACCGCAGCGAGACACAAATGAGCATACATTAAAGTTGTTTACACTCCAAAATGAAAACAACGCTAAAGGTCGACATAATTGTTTTTCTTATTTCAAAAACTTGAAAATACATATAGTGTCGCTTTACGCGTTGTGTTCGAAAAGACACTTAAAGCACTGCAGACTGACAACTGTGCTTGGTTTATCAGCATGTACAGTATGAACACCTACACTTCCTCAACACCATTCAGTTTGGCTCCGTCATGCATGTCATTTCATTGAGGAACATTTCAAAAGAGTCTCACAGAATGACCATAGAAAGCGTTCTCTTCTACACCAGAATCCTCAAACACTGAGGCTCTTGAAGCTGAATATAGGGATGTCTAATGCCTGTGTGGAACATGCACCACATAAAGAAACCCCTCCACTCTGAACAACAGGGCTGCCTGGCAATGGACCCACCGTTGGGACTGAGTCGTCTACTATCAGAGTGGGTTTTCCAGCAGAGCGTTTAACACAGAACTGTAGTAGGCAACTACTTTCCGAAAGGCCACCCCACTCTGGTGCCACCCAGTGATAGATGTCTGGGCGGTGAGAACCATAAGAATAGGTGGCACATACGCGCGATGCTGTACACGGCCGCAAGAAAATAAACACTCTGCACTCTGAACAGAGTTTACCGTTCCGAGTACAAAAGGCCGGAATTGTTAAAGTAGAACTGATTAGGCCACTGTAGGTCAGGAGCAAGAGACCACCACGACTGCCTGTTTGAGGAGCTCATTTGGAAGAGACCTACAAGTAGTTCCTCTAAAGTCCTTTGGCTGTTTGCTGGAGGCTGCAAAGACCTCAAACAATGGCAAGGCTACGTAGATAGAGGGCAAATCTGCACCTTCAAAATGGTTGCCTGTAAACCGTTGGCTGACAACATAGAGATTCTATCCATGATTGCTTTTACGGTCTATGGACAGGATTGAGCAATTGTCTATGGCAGTATGGGAAATATGTGAATACATTTACACTATTGAAAGAATTATAATTACAGCCGAAAACTAAAAACTGTCTGACAAACAATCAAATCTTGAACAGAGAAAACACAGAACTTTTTGTACTTTGTATGTGAAAGACAAAAAAATGATGTATTCTCCTTTCAAGTGAAAGTTGTAGCATTCCCTCACATCGCGTATGACAGCCAAGAAAATACGATGTAGGAAAAAAAAGCATTATGAAAGAGAATCATTCATTGCTTTTGTTCACTTTCTTTTGAGATTTGCTCCATCATCTTGTATTCATAGGACTCTGTACCTTTAAAAGGAATTCCTTAATTGGTCAGCCTACCTCAAAAGACCATCAATAAATAATTAATCTACATATCATCATGCAACAACACCAGTGGCTGCTTTCAACAGCAAGTGAGAGAATATGGGATGAAGTCAACCGTTTTGACCTCCTAATTACTTACGTGTTTTTGATTGCATCTGCTTTTGAAGTAATTTGCCCATAGTTTTTGTTTTGTTTATTAACCTCCTCCAGAAAGGTAATAAAACCATGCAGGGGGTCAATATAAGTGAACACATGAGACAAAACATCTCTTGAGAAACCCATCGGAGGTCAATGAACCTCCTTACAGAAGCCAGGCTGACAAATATGTTAAGGAACCTTGCCAACTTGAAAACACTTCACCAAACTAGGAGATGGATTCATTTGACCTTGTTAGTTTAGTTACAAAACAAGAAATGTAAGAAGCTATTAAGCAAACAGATCTTTTGGTACAATATTGAAAAGGCTTGTGATTTACCCATGATTTCATTTACGAGCAGAAGCAGCAAAGTATCTAATTTTCAAGTACACTAGGAATTAAACTGACAACAGCTAAAGTGATTTGAATATAACACTGTCAACAAGGAAGTTGGTGGGTCTGCGATAGACTAATGCAAACACTTTTTATAGCCCACCTACTTTTAAATCCCCCCCACCACCCCCCTGTGCTTTGCTCAGAGAGAGCCCCTACTGAGATGGTTCTCTTCATCTCAACATTTTGAAGCTTGTCTTGGGCCAGCTGCCTCAGCCAATCAAAAGGTGCCTTCTGCCAGCTCTAGAGGAATAAAAAAAAAAAAAAAACAGAAACAGGATACACAACCAAGTGTAAAATACGCCATGATGGAACGTGCTTATCAACGCGGTCGGGGATTGAAGCGATGATCATTAGGGGATTGTCTGTCAGACCAGGAAGCATACAAATGGTCAATGTCTCTCATGGTTCAGAAGAACTCATTAAGGCTGACGATCACCAACTGTGCAGCACAGGTTTGCAAAAGCCCATCAAATGATATGCTGGAGGAAGTTGTCAAAGTTGTAATTCGAAGTGTACTTGAAAATTAAACAACACCTTATCAACCTATTTTCACATTGTATGAGAACATGTTGGTGTGAAAGTTTCTCAAATGTTTTTGTTTTCTGACAAAAACACCAAGGTCAAATGATCCATCTCTTAAGTTTGGTGAAATGTTGCCAAGCTAGCAAGGTTCCCTGGGAGACATTTGTCAGCCTATTCTGGAGGAATAGGCTTTTTTTGTAACTGGACAAATGAACCAGTTACAATAAATAATGACGTTAATAGTTACAATGTCGAAAAACATCTGTTCTATAAAAGCGGCCACTTGAGCATCATGGTTCTTACATGCATTATTTGACGATGAGGTTAGAAAAATATAGGAATTCCCACGGGTTACCGTGTACATCATTATTATCCTCTGTGGCGAACAGAGGCTACGCATATGGAACGCTAAAGTTCTGCTGCACAGAAGACTCAACACAAAGGGACAGACCCTGAACATTGATATAGGAGCTGCAGGTTTCTGTCAAAGCCACACTATAGGATTATATGTAGGAGACGAAAACACACAAAGGGTGTCAGCCATCTACATGCCTGAAGTGATCGACACACTGTAATGCTTGTTTGGATATTAAAATGTAAAGAATCCTATCCCTTGCTATGACTACACTATGCACATGAACCCACATTTGATCAAATGTTATCCATAATTCATTAATTAATTGATTACATCTTTCTACTTCTATCTTTCTAAAGATCTATTCTCGAAATACAAAACTAAAATCAAAATTCAAGATTCTTTTATTGTCATATGCACAGCAATTACAGAGCAGTCACTGGCAATGGAATTCTTCCGTCTCTGGCTCCTCCAATAGTGCAATGGAAAATATATATGATTTAAGAAAAATATCGGTGTAATGAGCAATGTGAAGTTCCATCTAACATCAATAAAGTAAATGATCGGCCAATTTTTCTCAAGTGTTACATGTGCATTTAGGAACCAGGGCCAATCGAATACAACACTAAATTGAGTTTGTCCAGGGAGCATGCAATCAAATGTGGAAACCCAAACAGAGTCCACTAATGCCATGATGACCAATTCTGTCTTTGTTATATCTACTGAACGTCATAAATGTGTTGGTACAAAGATTGTGACACTGAAGTGCCAACAGAACACCATAACCGGAACCATGGTCATTAAGGATTTTGAAATCACATTAAAATGTGTCCACTTCAAAGATATAGAGAGAGAGAATCCAGAAGGTCTGCAGAGAACTGTGACATAAAACATGTTTTTTGATAGAGGACACCCAAGGACATGGCATCCATAAAGATCAGCAAAAGATCATAACGGTTTTATACGGCACCCCTAGAGGAGGGAGTACACATCAGGGAGCGACGGCGTTCACATTGTTGTGAAACGGCATTATAAAACAAATCCACTCTGCAGACCGAGCCTGTGCGGCGACGCTGGCCACAATCAATGCTCTGAAATTGGCCAGCCCACACTAGCAAAGAAATGATTATGAATTAATCCAGAAAGCCCTTAATGCAGATGGAGTGGAACAGCGCAAATGTCAAGTGTTCAGAGAAAAAAAACAAGCACCTGCTGGGTCTGAGATCATGCTTTACCTTGGAGATGAAAAGAAAAATAATCGACTGACGAAAATATCACATTGACCAAAGGCCACATAACGGACCGTCCCTTCAGGTTTATTTATGGGTCTTTGTGATTGCAAGTGTTTGTTTATTGGAATTATTATAGGACTGTGTAGAGCTGAAATAATGAGGACATACGTGTGTATACATTGTCTATTGTTACTATAACATGGTTCCTTCCACCACACCAGGAAAAGGCTGTATATTTTCAAACTTTTATTATTTCAATAACATCACAATGCAAGAACTCTCTCAATTCAAACCTTGTACGTTTGGTGTCCCTCGTGACCACCAAACTACACAAGGTTGGAGCATAGGCTCCAAGGAAACCCAACGCCTCACCCAACCCCACTGACCCAAGGATACAATACATCGTAAAGCACACAAGGATTGGTGAAGAACATCTCGAGGAGCTTATTTCTCCTGCGGTCCGGTTGAGTCCTGCGAAGTGCCAAGCTAAAGTTTGAACTCAGACTGTGGGCATGTTAGTGGCGAGAGTTCAGTTCAATGCTGATGCAATGAGTTGAATGTTTGATTAATTGATTGTCCCCCTGCAGTTAAATTATGAGACAGATTTCCCGCCTGTTTCGGCTTCCTGGGGTGGACCAAAGTGGCACTCCACTTAGACATTAATCAGCTTCATTACCCTACTGTAGTGGGATCTGCAATCGCCATCCATCACTCCCTAGTGTTTCCCATAAATAGGCCACTCTTTGTTATCCTGAGCACCAAATCGACGCTGACGTCACAATGTGAGGTCTAATCTAAGCATCACAATGCAGTAATTGAAACACATTATAGTACGTCACACTTTGCTGATGCTTGAAGCGAGTCAATCTTGTGCAGGGCGAACGTAATTTTGTATTTTTCGCTCAGAACCCATTTTTCATGCTCACAACAATCATCCGGTGGCATTTATAGATACAACATGTTGGTTAGGCAAACAACCAGATCGACATATTCTTTTCATTGGAAATGGTTTGCTAAATAAAATAAAAAATGTAGGTCAAATATTTTTTGATTGACATGATTGCCATCCATCTCTACACCAATTATTTGAACATAGTGCATTAAAAATACCCTTGACCCATTCAAAGCAAACAAACGCAATCAAACGGCCCAGCATTTCAACTCACGCAGTCGTGTACCTAGCATGTACCTGCATGGATCGGCCCACTGACGACCAAATCCACCAGCGATTTTCCCACTTGAATCTTTGACCATCGCAGTCTCTTTTCTTTAAGCCTGCCGTCAGAGACTCGTTTCAGAGCTCAGGCCCCCCCAGTTTGAAAATTCCAGGTTGCGTAACATTGTCTTGAAGCCCTTATCTCCTGCGCCCAGACATGCTCCGACGGGCCTCCGCGGTGACCTCACCGTCCCTCAGCGCGTCCACCAAAGGAGGCACAAGGCTTCGCGCCCAGCCCACGTCTACAGCCATATGGGTAGGGTGGGGTTAGGGGTGTGGGTATGGGGGGGAGGTGAAAGAACAACAATCAGTCTTTGGTCACACTACCGAATGCCCCAGGATATGTTTCTAGTTAAAGGTCAGCGGGCTATTAAACAGGGAGAATTCTATTAATTCGAGCGCAAGGAAACGGCGTGCGAGCAGACTGGATCCGCATCGACGAATGTTAGCTCGGTGATAAAGAGATCTCCGTGGCAAAGGCCCCCGCGCGCAGGCCTGATTTAATACCCTGGATATAAATAGGTGCCACATTATTTGCTTTGATGCTTTCGCCATTTTGCCGACCTGAACCTGCCCCTTCATGGTGAAGGATGGTGCTGTGTACCCTTCCACCGTGGCGGCGGCCATGTTGGATGAGGTGCCCGGGTGACAAATAGAGTCTGACTGCTCGCACCCGCTGCATCGGATCAGTGTAGGGCAACGGCTTTCTTTTCTTCTAAAAAGTAGGCCTAATTGTTGGTCCAATAGCGTGAGCAAGAATTTTGGACCCAACCTGCAATAATTGTTATCAACATTATTATAATTAGTATAAAAATACAAATGAGGAATATACTAATCTATTCATTTGTGTCAGGTTATGTAACAATGCAATAAAAAAACAAAAATCCTAGCATATTCATTTTGCACTCAAATAAAAACAAACAGTAACTGAGCAACTATCAATGTGTCACATTCACAATATTGCAAAGTCCAAAATGGAGGTGGATGAACCACATACAGGACCGCCAGAAAAGTGTGATTTGGCCCAAAGCAGTTGGCTTGAGGTGGCCCTTGGTGCCCGACAGCAGGGATCTGATAAGTGAGGCGCCAGAGCCGTCTCCGAGGCTAGACTCAATCTTTAATCAGGGGGTCATTGTGTTCCACACAGCAGCCTCAAACACATAAAAGAAGGTGCAGGAAGCGGTAAATCAAACACCCATTGCTGTCTAATTGGACATGAGAATAGGCCCCAGCCCAAATATTGTTTAGCCTTGATGCTATCTGCTTCCATCTTGTGGGCTGTGTTCGAAACTGAGGCTTCCTGTTCTTGGGTGTTGGCTTCGGCGTACGCAACGACGGGCCGCGAGAAGAATCTCCGGGTTCTTGTGTAAGGAGGGAAAAAATAAAAAAGAAGGGGCCAGAAATACATTCTTTCCCATGAGGGAAGCGTTTCCCCTTCCACCTGGCACAAACCCAGTATTCAACAATTGATTCAGAAACCACAAAGGGTTTCTATAGGACGCAGAGCGGCTTCCAAAGCAACGTCCATCTCAACAGGTTCCTACAACAGACGACGCCCAACAGACCCGTCCCCGGCGGGTTTCCGTTCGACGTCCGCCGTCTGGCCCCCCAAAAAACACATTTGGGAACCCCGGCACGCAATGTGTCCCCACGAATAGTGTTTGGGTTGAGACGATCTTGTGAACTATTAAAGTCATATTACTTGACTATACAGCCTAAGCCCACAGCACTGTTGAATGTTATCCATGAGTGGGCGATTCTAGGACTACATCATTAAAGATGCTGCGGGCGGGTGCACACACACACACACACACACACACACACAGAGACACACACACACACACACACACACAGAGACACACACACACACACACACACGACCAGCATTAAAACCATTGACCCCTGACAGAACCATTACTTTTTCTTTAAGAAGAACACTGGAGGCAGTCTTAGCCGTATAAACCCGCAGATTAAACTGTCCCAATGACGAGACTCGTCGCTTGGCGATGCAAAAAACGCAGATTACAAACATAGATCACATCCCGTATCAGACTGTATAAAGTAACCATTTTGGTTTGGGTCTCTTTTTAGAGTATCACTTAAAAAACGTGTTACTATCAAAAAAACATGTAGTATCAAAAACAATGCGTGAAGCTGCTTTTGCTCACCAACATGAGGCATCACACCTACTTTGGGATATAATGGGTACTAGCAAGCCAAGAAATGAGCTGCATGATTCCAACACAGTAGGTAACCACAAATAGTAGTATTTAGTCAGATGCAGACACCCTTACCACTGCGCTATTATTTTGAAGTTAGTTTCAAAAGGTGCCCCCCATAAAACAGGTCTAATGACACCCCTGTTTGCCATTCAAAGGGATGTTATCCGATGTACGGTACTACAGGCGAACGTCTGTGCGTAGCTGGGGTGAGGTGGGAGAGGCAGAAAGGGGACCAGCTAAGTCTCCAAAATCCTTGAGAACACGTTACACAAATCTGAAGTCTGTGCGTCAGACAGAGGATAACGGATTGAACATAAAATAAACCGCTCAGGAAAAAAAACAAGGAATACAGAGCAGGGAGACGCTTGATTTGAAGGATAGTCTTGCCGTGACTAGATTCTGCACACAACCATTCCCAGATACAAGCAGAACGCCGCCGTTAGCCCTAATGAACACCACCTGGTTTGAGTATGTTGACACCAATCTATGCAGATATTTGCACAGACACAAAGAAGCACCTTTCAGACTTTATGCAGCATTTAAATGCAAGCCTTTGTGAAGTATACCCTTAGATAATGTTAACATTTTCACTTTGCTCAGCCTAAACACCTCAAGAGCTGCCATTTAGGGTGTCTGGGAGAAAGCACTTAAGACCCTTAATCTAATAGAGCTGCCAATAGAAGGAGACCTGTGTTGAACGAGCCCCCACATAAAATGTACTTTGTACAAATAAAACCCAAAGATAACAAGCCCCGCTATAAAGCCGTTTAAACCCTTGACTCGACACTTCAGCAAACAGCGCGGGCCGTTGAGTGACTGTTATTTAGATTGGATGGAGGCTTTATTCATCCCTTGGGGTGGGAAATGAAGGATCAAGAACAATTCATATTTGCTGGTTAATTGTGGTAATGATGCAAAGCCTAAAGACCCCCCACCTCTCCTAAACTAAATGAAGACTGCTCCGGGATTTGAGCAGAACTTCAAAAATGAAAGAGTGTATTCTATGTGGAGAACGAACACATTTGCATCACAAATACGAATGTCAAATACATGAAAATGGTGCAGTATAACAATCTGAAACACCATGTGCTGATAGACAAAGTAGGCTGTCTAATGCCACCGGGCCACAGCCGGATTCATGTACACTATGTGCAGCATCATGTGAAATTCATGCTCATATTGCAGTCAGATGTGCTGCAAAAGAAGAGCAGAGGCCAAGCTACAGAGTGGCTTATTGTTTTGAATACTGAGTCTTTATTAAAATTGAAAAGCCTCGACTGGAATACAGAAAAGGGATTTTCAGACAGCCATTGTTATAAACAAAATATTCAGGTTGTATTATCATGGATATGCTTACTGTGTGCAGTAGTCCTTTTTTATTGTAATTCACAGCCCATTTCATTGTGTGGGCAAAAGAAGTTTACATATCAACTGCAAGAGGAATTCGTGGAAAATACGCAAGGCCGTTGGCTTGAAATGTAAAACGAGCCAAAAACATGAAACCGAAACACGGCGGTGTGATGAACAATGAGTGAGTCGTATGACAATAGCAGTCAGCCACAGCCCCCCTACGCAAGGCTACAGATGGTAGCATCCAAAAACAACCCCTGCCTACAAGGTGACGCGACTGCCTCCGCCCGAACCATTACACCCGAAGAACAATCTACCTCTGTTGTCATGGTAAGGGCTGGTGGGAGGGGGCTGCCGGCCTACAGGGTCTACAGATACAGGGTCATGCTATGGGTGATTTGACATTCGGCAAAAATAATTGGTCAGATGCTTCCAATTCTGCGTCGTTACCCGATGTCACGTCGTCATTTGAGCAAGCTATAGAAAAATGTTGGCGCTAGATTTACATAATTTTACAGAGAAAGATGTTAGAGCTATAGTCATTCTAAAAAACAATACAAAGATGTTGGGGCTACAGTCATTCTATATAGCAATACAAAGATGTTGAGGCGACATTCATTTTGCACAGCTATAGAAAGATGCGAAGGTTACATATCGATGAAGAGATGTCGAGGCTGCAGTCATTTTGCACAGCTTTTGGAGAGATGTTGAGGCCACAGTCGTTCCAGGGGGAGAGCAGGCGGATGGGGATTCTCAACATGGCAAGCGATTTCCAAGTCATTCCATGACAGCAAACATTATCATTCTGTGCACGATTAAGGCATGCCACCTCTAAATTGTTTTCTGAGCTGTATGTCAACTTCCCCTCTGGTTCGTGGTTTTGTTGTTCAGCGTGTGAAATATACTGCATTATGCGTTAGCCACACACCCCACGGAAAAGGGGAGGGGGGGGGGTATATCGCTTTAATAGATGGGCCCGAGACGGCCCACCAGACAAATTAGGCCTAATTTCTCCCTTCAGTAAATATAAAAGATAGCTATGCGCTTGTTAATAAAACACATCATTCTTCACACATCTACCCTTGTATCTTAATTTCCCGCTTCAAAGGGCACTACATTGATGTGTTAAACTCTACAGAATGAGAAAAAAAATGAAAGTTTCCAGAAACACCGCCTATGTGGATTCAGGGGCGGGGCACCTAAACGGCTCAACACCGTTACTCTTTGCTGAAAAGAAAAACGGAACATTCTGCAAGCTTGGCACGCCCATTTTTGGAGCAACATTTCCCAGGTGGGCTGAGGTTCTAGTGCTGGTGATGCCCAGGTGCCTTTCAGCAGCGAACCATTCAACAATGGCGGCGCCATGCAAATAAGTCCAAGATTCTCGTCAGCGCTCTCGACGGTAATAGCGTGCTCTCCAGCGAACAGAAGCCAGTTGGCCCTGGCATCTCTTAGCACAGTCCAATGGTTCCCAAAGACAGATGCATTTAATACAGCCAGCTGTGGCAGTAGATAAATCACAGGAACATGTTCACTTCCCACACAATCTGTAAACATCTCCCGCAAAACAAGGTGGTGTTATTCAACACAACGGTGTGTTAAATAATGCATTTTGTTATTTGACGGTACGTTCTGTTTCAATATGTCACTTATGCTCCGTAGGCCTATGAAATGTTTCCCGTTTGCCGGCATCTTTCGAGAGTAGTGTAGATTTTCGGGTTTTTGATAACAAGGGATATATCCCATATGCACAGCGGTCGCTCTGGTTTCTGTTCCTTCAGGTGATGGGAGCTTAACTTCAAACTTAATTTAACAAGTACCTTATTCCTCGCTGCTCAGGCGTTCCATAAAATCCTCATGGTTCATAACAAGATGCACGCTGAGGACACAAACTCTGTGTCCCAGCTGTATCTTGGAATGGTACAGCCATATCTACCCTCAAAGCAAATTGCCTTTAGGTCTTTGGTGTTTGGCTGGAAAAAATAACCACAGGACATGAAGAGGACACCGTCTGAATAGTTCGACCACGTTTTCCCAGATCAATGTGTAAAACGAGAAACACAACGATTCTCCGATCGATGCGTAAAACCAGACAAACAACGATCCCGTGTCCAATTGACCATACAGGACCGTACAAGTAGCAGAAGGAGCTGCTGTTTTCCAGGCGTTTACAAGGCACATCGGAAATAAACCTTCACTTTGTGTTTACTGCAGGCCTCGGCTTTGTTTATGCAGACAAAACAATCACACCGAATAAAAAACCAAATAATCCTTCATCTCTCCGAAAGACGTCATGCTCGTTCTCCATTAGATGATGGATGTCCCCTTAATCTCCCACGACTGAAGAATGAAAAAAAAGGCAGAGCGGGCTGATCACGGGCCGCGGGCGGTAAAGAGCAGTTTGGAGAAGTCACATTAAGCTTTATCTCTGGAAACCCCCCTCAGACAGAAGTCGTAGTGTTATTCTCAACCCCGCCGCTCCGTTATGATCGGCATATAAAAAGCATCGTAAAAAAACGGAATTTTCCATCTTAAAAAGCTTGCCAGAGGTCTGCCGGCGCTCTCCGTGGCAGATGAAGGGACTCGCAGAGCCCATGTGTTCCGGTTAGGCTAGATTACCGCAGACCGCAGCGATACCCCCCCCCCTCGTCCTCACGACTGGCGGACAGAGGGATGGGGGTCCTGCTGGTATTACCCCGCCCTCCCCGGTCCACCCTCCCTCCGTTAACTCCCAATCAATGCTTTAAGTGGACTTTAAGGCACTCCCGCTCAACTATAAAATCATACATTCCTAAACCCATCCAACGGACCGTTGTACCTCCGACTGCTGGAGTCGGGCCGTTTTCCAAAAAAGACAGCGGCGGCGATAAAGTGGGCTTTATTATCGGTGCGCCTTACATGTGGAACGGCCCTGCTATAACCAAGAACCCCTTGATGAGCTGGATCCAAAACCTACTTCCTTCTGCTCTCGTTTGGCAGCTCTGAGCCAAACTCTCTCTCCGTCTCTCACCCTGGATGAGAGAGAGACGGGGGTGGTCTACATCAGCGGGGGTCCGCCTCAGTGGCTGGAGCCCGCCCGACCCGTAGCGGAGGGGGGTCTACTTCCCCCGACGTGGAGCCATCATCTCATCCTAACGCCGGGTTCTTCTCAGCAAAGAACCCGGTCTGGCTGTCTGCTTGTCTGCTTGAGTCTCCCCGCAGGGTGGCGCTGTTCTGACCCACTGTGGCGCTGCAGGCGGGTCACCGCGCCCCGCGGGGGGGGGGGGGGGGGGCGGGGGGGGGGGGGGGGGGGGGGGGGGGGTGGGGCGGGGGGGGGGGGGGGGGGGGG
>JAOTIX010000024.1:4624937-4635277 GCA_027123715.1 Gaidropsarus macrophthalmus
TGTGTGTGTGCTGCGTAGGGGTGTGTTTTTCACAGCTTTTGTCAATAAATGCATCAGAATGACGTGGGTATAGAGAATAAGTTGTAGTTGGGAGTGCCATTTATGTGAACACAGCCTGAATCTTAAAATGGCCAACCTTTTGTGAAATTATATACAAGTTCATATACATGTTCAAAGACTTGTCAGCTTTCTCCTCCATATCTCAGGGGTAACATAAGTGATAAACACCAGCTTGAGCTCTCCTTTGAGTGTGAACCATGTCTTGGATGTTAAAATGAGCTGCACAGGAAACATAATTTATGGTTTAATATTAAAAAAGAAACACTTTTATTTACATAAATTACAAAAAAGCACAGACGTCGCTACACAGGCTACATTAAAACAATGTCCAGTATAATATTTAGTTGTCTAGTTTGATCACTTTCACAAATGATGTTACTCACATTATTTTGTTCCAAAGAAATGGCTCAGCTTGGTTCAACAGCAGTCTTTTAGTCCACTCCGTCTACTAGCGTTTGGATCCTATTCACAACAATGTAAAGACCATGTTTGTGTCTGTATTAAATAAGGATGGCTTCACAGACAGCCGGCTGACAAAACGTCTCACGACAAGTTGCAATGCATTCAACCGTTACGCACTACATGTTCAAACCAAGGATATCACAGCATGTTAAATCTATACAGCACGGTTATCACTGCTGTTCACTTTTTTTTAAGGAAGCTTTCACAGTTTAAAAATGTATTTGCGCCGTCGTCGGCCTACACGACAAGCTTTAGCGGTCAGACGTAGCTTGTTGACCGCAGGTTATCTCTCATAGGTTGCCTGGCTTATAAAGAGACATTATTCAAATGTAATGGGAAATCTTGTGCTTGGAGGGGTTTTTTTTGGGGGGGGGGGGCGGTGATCTCTCTCACAAAGAGGACGTGGTAGAGTCCACTACTTCTCGACCATTGCACACCGCTGGTACGTAGTTGGAGGCTGAACCTGCAGAGGGACGACAGGTCTGGGTTAGACGTACAGAAATATAGTGCATCAGTGCGTTGTAGCTTTGTGCGTTGCTCTGCCTACACACTGTGTGTAGGGAGCACACTGATGTGCTGACCCAACACCTTATGAGAAGTCCTGAAGGAACACCTATTGTATTGTGTGTGTATGTATATATATAGTTATATATATATAGTTATATAGTTATATATTATATTGTAACTTAGTGAATGATGCAAGGATGCACAGAAGTCATATTTATAATCATTTGAAATAAGAGTATATGAGTATACGTTACATTTATTATTTATTACTATATATTGAGTGAATCGGCATTCTTTCATACGATTGTTGTTGCTATTTATTTCACAGCCATAGCCGTGTCTTTACTTCTAAGCGTCTCGTTTATTATGCTGTCATCATTTCTCAGTCTCATAAACGGTTTCCCCTTGTTTTACCAGAACAGGTGTGAGTGATTAGACTTCCTACGACTGCGCCAAGTGGAGCCCGGTGGATGTATGTGTGTTTGTGTGTGTGTTTGTGTGTGTGTGTGTGTGGCTGTGTGTGTGTGTGTGTGTGTGTGAGTGTGCATGCATGTGTTTGTGTGAATGAGCTTGTGTGTGTGTGTGTGTGTGCGAGTGTGTGTGCGAGTGTGTCTGTGTGTGTGTGTGCACCTGACTGCGAGTGTGTGTCTGTGTGTGTGTGTGTTTGTTTGTGTGTATGTGTGTTTGTGTGTATGAGCGTGTGTGTGTGTGTGTGTGTGTGTGTGCGTGCGTGCGTGCGTGTGTGTTCATACCTTTGGAGTAGCTGGAGCCCGGGGCGGAGGCGGTGGCAGAGGCAGAGGCGGAGGCGGTGGCGGAGGCCGACACGGTGGCGCTGAAGCGGTTGGCAGTGACTCTCAGCGAGGTGACGTTCTTCTGGGGCTGGAAGAGGATGATGTGGACCTTGGGGGCGAACAGGCATCCCAGCACCACGGAGCCGCTCAGGCTGACCGAGATGCACATGGTGGTGGTCTGCACCTGTGGGTCGGTCACACTCACGTTTAGCGCTGTTAGCTCATGGCTCGACCATCAGGTGATCAACACATTCAGAACAATGAACGTAGTCTCGTACTCATTCACTCATGGTGCTTATGTTTATTACGGTATTGATTTTAACAGTGTAAATCATTTTGTTTCAGGTTAACTGTAAACCTAACCCTATTCAATTATGTATACATTATTTAACGTGAACATTATACACCTGAACATTAATAAAATGGTGTTGTACAGTAATGGACCACAACATAACTTAATACTTAATAAATAATGTTAATTGTTGGTAAACTTTGTTTTACCCACAAAGAAATCCATTTTAAATCCAAATGTAACATTTAAATATACAACCTGTACCGTATTAGCCCTACTGTACATATGTGGTATAAGAGAGTCAGTGTACATTTTGACTCCTGGAGAGATCACAGATCAGGGAAAAGTACTGCTAGGCCTAGCATTAGCCTGTGTAGCCTATATTTACCTCCTAAATAGACCTTCTATGCTTTCAGGGCTGTCTGCTGTATAAGGTTAAACGCTCTCAGGAGCCTTGCAATTTGCAGAGCTGTGTCTTCGTGGTTGAATGCACTTATTAGGTTTGGATAAATGTGTCAGCTGTACAGATAGTCATTTATTCATAAGGATCAATCATGTGTCTGACAACCTATGTATTATAAAAGAAGTGGTAATTACTTTCTCTATACTATAAATATCATTGCAGTAAAATCAGATCAGAAACACCAACTGCAGCTCTACGGCCCATCTCTGACCCGTGGAGATAAAAATTCCACGTTCAACAATTTCATTGGAGGTGACATGTGTGTTCAGTTTAGCTTACACTTATTCGCGCTGTACGCACGAACTAGGGGGCGGAAATAACGTCAGTATTCCGGCTGTAAGCATGCTGGCAGCCGTCTTAGCACGCCAGCCCCTTATTAGTCAGATTTCCTGCGTTAATGTGAACCGACTGCTGGGGTCGTCTTTCCGAGCAGAGTTTCCCTCGCAGCCCGCTGGTTACCCCTGCAGTCCACCGGCTTCTATTTGCAGAACTGCAGAGTGCTATGAAACCACTCTTTAATATACTGCACAACATCAACAACACAAGCAGAGCCTCTGCAAACAGACCCAGGATCCTTTGAAGAAATTGCCTTCTTCAGTTTAGCGTCGATACAGCGTTTAATTATTAATTTTGTTCCAGAACCTTGCATTCCTATATTGCCTGTTTGGAGTATGAGGATTTGACTCCTTTCCACGTTCTTCTCTCCTCTGAATTGTAAATGCCCTCCTTGAATACTTCAGCGCGAGTACTCTTTAGTTGAATCAAAGCAGATGCTTTACATGCACCCAGTGACTGGGTACACACACATTATGAATGAATCCCATAATAACCACCCAGCATCTTCATTTTTTGCACTTTGACTCTGTGAACAACCTTGAGATGGGATCTCATTTTAAGTCCGTGCACATCAACCGAATCCGGAGAGTAAAAAAAAGTGATTTGGAATATGGATGCCATGCAAGACGTTTCAGACATAAATAGTGGAAATCCCTCTCTGGCTGAAGAGCGGTCCCTTATTGTGCATCCAGTACAAATAGTATACTGCTACGTTCAAATCTGCCTTTGGCACATGCTGGCTGAAACTTCCATCCTGCCTCATCTCCATGCCTGTTGTCATGCCCTTCTGGCTGTGCATGGAGACAAACACACTAGTCCAGCCCTTGAGCCCTGCATTTTCTGCTTGAGCATAACCAAGTGCCTCTTCTGTATCCAGTGAGCCTGCGTGCCCCAACAAACATGTAAGGTTCCCTGTTCTGCATACATTCCCCTCATTTAGACACGGCCGCTTGTAGTGGGATGGCCAAAGGCGCTGGATATATATATATATACAACTAATCAGCAGTATGAGAACCAACGCAATATATAATTTTGTTTTTACTTAAGCAATTTCACACTACTGCACCCCCAAGTCTCTTTGTGGTTCTGTTATGTTATGCAAGCCATGCGTTATTATTCATACGGTTCACTTTGACTACGATAAGAGTCATGCCCTAGCCCAGGATTAACTAAAACAATTATTTTGCATGTTGTGTGTGCGTGTTTTGTTTCATTGAGGAGAAACTGGGAATAATAGGCGTGCAGGAAAGTAAGGAGCCGAGATAGATTATTCCCTCTGCATATATTCAGGCCGAGCAATTTCTCTGCAGAGGCTTTGTTGTTTCTTGCAGTCACATGAAAAGAGTCCCTGTTCTTTCATGAGACGGGCTGGAGGTGATCAAATGGAATGTACTAGTGACATCCACTTAGGGGTGGAGCTCCCTCTGGCGGAACTCTCTCATTGTCATGGGCCGCCTATCAACTGACAGTTTATGTGGGGAACTGAAGACCTTTTCGACTCACATACAATCTCTGCGAGGTTAAGTGTGCTGAGTCTGGGATTACCTATCGCCACCCCAGCCCTAGCCTCCACCCTAGCTTCCAACAGCCTCCACCCAGCCTCCACTCCAACCTCGGGACTACCCTAGCCTCCAGACCAGCCTCCACCCTAGCCTCCACCCAGCCCACAACCCAGCCTTTACCCTCGCCTGCACCCAGCCTTCACCCCAGCCTGCATTCAACCCTGTAGGTAGAAAGTAACATCATCATCTTGGTCCAAAACATGCTTTCAACGGCTGTAATGAGGCACTGTGGTCTTGTTTGACAGATGCTCAATACATTGAGTTTCCCAGTGGATTTGCCAAAAGTTGACCTATTGGATTCGTATCCAATAGATTATTTTGACGGAGCAGGCATACAAACTTGTTGTTTTGGGGTCAGTGATTCATACATTTTGAGATGTGATCCATTTTTCTTCTTCTGCTAATTATCCAATAGCTTTTTTATGAAATATAATAAAATGCACATTTTAACTTTTATCCAATAAAAAGACATTAGTTAAGCCTGGACCGGGCCCCGTTTGTACTTTAAAACAAGTTTCAATCTGCACTCTATTCGTCCATAACTAGACATCTGAAATCTCCAAAAATGACAGGCACACTAGGAGGGTTGCCTTGTACATGGTTAGCATCACGAGCATCCTGTCCATTTCCTGAAGGCATTCCTCAATAAAATAACCAAATGAAAGATTGAAGACCAAAACATTCCTTTTCCATTTCTCTGCCCCTTTTCCTCCCGTAAAAACCTTACACCGTTTGCCAAGGTAACTCGCTGGGGCTGCCATTTAAAGCTTTTTTTGCAGAAAGGTCTGGAAGCAAAAGGTTAATGGTTGCTATAGATCAAGCCAAGGTGAAACAAGTCACAGCTTTTTTTGGTTATTGGAAAATCGATGTTGTACTGGACCATGTTGACTTGCTGTCATCACTGTTCATTGTCATTCTGCACTAACGCTGTTAGTCTTTAACTTCCTTCCTGAATAAGCTGTTGATCTCCGGAGACTTGACCAATTAAAAACAGAGGAAACCAATGCTTATGCTAATGCGGCAGTGGGGCGGTAGGAGACAGAAGTAAACTATCCCAAATTAATCGCATTTTAATTGCCAGCTGTTATTTTTTTAGGGCTTTCGTTTTCCGTTTTACACTTGCACGCACATTTGTATCTTCAGACTCCGGTAGGGGTTCACAAATGAGGTTCAAGCAGATAAAGCATTAGCTCATGTTTAAGCTAATGTAATGGTTGAATCTAATTATTTGCGATATGAAAGGAGTAATCATTGCAGCAAACAACCTTAAATGGACCTTGGCTATTTTTTGTACTGTACATTTGAGAAGAATTTCCACACTCACCCTGTAGTCGCTGGCCGTGACATAGAAGATGGGCTGGAAGGCTAGCCAGATGATGCAGGTGGTGTACATGGTGAACCCTATGAACTTGGCCTCGTTGAAGTTCTCCGGACACTTCCGGGTCTTGAAGGCGTAGACGGTGCACAGGATGATGAGGATGCAGTTGTAGGTGAGCGACACCAGCATGCTGGAATCCCTGCTGTTGCACTTTAGGGTGACCACGTCCCTCCTCTCGGGGCTCACCTCCTTACGGACCCCGGGCGTCTCAACCAGCAGCCACACCAGCACCACCAGCAGCTGACAGGAGATGAGACCCCCGCAGATGGCCACCTGGGAGCCGGGGCTGATGAAGCGAGGTCGCTGCGCCCCGTCCTTCACCCCGCTGAAGATGCGGGCGATGCGGTTGGTCTTGGTGAGCAGCGCCGAGTAGCACACGGCGAAGGAGGTGCCCAGGCCCAGCCGGCGCAGCGTGCACACGGCGGTGGACGGCTTGCCGATGTAGATGAAGGTCATGCTGTAGCACATCAGCACCCCCAGCAGCAGGATGTAGGACAGCTCCCGCCCGCTGGCCTTCACCACGGGGGTGTCGTTGTTCTTGAAGAACAGAGCCACCACCGACAGGGTGCACACGATGCCCAGGCAGGAGATGGAGACGGGCCCGATGGCCCAGGCGTCCTCCCAGCGGATGTACTCCTCGGGCAGGTCGTAGCAGCCGCTCAGGTTGGACAGGGGCCACTGGCCGAAGCTGCAGTCGGCACAGGTGAACTCGTCGCGGAGGTACTGGTAGGCCTGGCAGGGGATGCACAGCCAGCAGCACACCTCCCCTGGCTGCATGCTCTTCACCTCGTTCTTCTTGCAGGGGTCGCTGCACTGGGAGGTGGGCGGTGCCTGCCCTCGCCACCGTACCAGGGTGGTGTTCAGGGTCAGAATCTGGGCCCAGTAGCCCACCTTCCGGTAGGTGAAGCGGCCGTCCTCCTTGTAGTAGTAGAAGATGTTGTAGCGGCCGATGCTGTCGCCAACGGCGTCGAAGCGGACCATGTTCTCGGTGTCAGCGGGCCGGAAAGGGGCTGAGAGTTCACAACGCGAAAGGATTTTAAAGACGAAACATTTTCAATGGCTACAATTGTCCAATTAAAATGTGGCATTCCCCGATAATCAGTTGAACAAGCATGGATGTGTTGCATTGGCACTTGTAATTCACAGTTTTCTCAATACAATTCAATTCTACAGTTCTATTCATTTGTATATTTTCTAAACCTCTCTGAATGATTCCAAATTGAAAAAAAGTACTATGAAAAGAGACCACCACAGTATTCACTCACCTTCAAACTTGGTCTTCAGAATGAACTCCTTGTAGAACTTTCTCCCGTTGCCGGGCTTCAGTGCATGACAGACCTTGGACGCGTTGGGACAGACGGCCTGCCTCATATTGTGCAGCGCGTACGCCATGGCGTACACGGCGTTCACCACAAACATGATCTTGGACTCCTGCTCGAAGGCGCCGTCCCGCAGGCTGTGCTCGCTGCAGCTGGCCTGCTGCAGGCTGCAGCCGAACTTGTGCTCCCAGAACTCCTTGAACCAGGGGTTCCGGGTGTTGGTGTAGGGGTTCAGCTTGGTGAAGTAGTCCTCAAACTCCCTGATGGGGTAGGACGACAGCTCGATGGTGAAGGCGCCGTCGGCGGCCGCCTCGCTGCCCCGCACCACGCTCTCCTGCGCGCCCCAGCCGTCGCTGGCCACCCAGCTGAAGGACACGTTCATGCGGGCGGCGGCCGCCAGCAGCTCGCGGGCGTCCTCGCTGCGCGTGAACACGATCACCACCTTGGCGTTGGACTTCTGCTGGAGCGAGCGGATCACGTTCTCGTAGCCCTGGGGGCTCATGGAGCGGCTGACCTTGGCCGAGGTGGCGATGCAGATCTGCCGGGACCGGGCCTCCTGCTGGAAGGCGTCAATGCCCGTCTCGCCGTAGTCACCCTCAGATGCCACGGTGGACACGTAGGTCCAGTTGAAGTAGCGCAGGATCTCCGCGATGGCCTTGGCCTGGTAGAAGTCGGGCGGCACGGTGCGGGCGAAGAAGTCGTAGCGGGATTTGTCGCTGAGCTTGGCACTGGTGGAGGCGTAGCTGATCTGGGGGATCTGGAATAGCCGGAGAAGGTTGGCCACCTGGGGATTTATGAGACAGGACCACATAACATTAAGTGGCAGGTGGGCCACCTAAAGCAATAAGAGACAGCCATGTCAAACAGGTTGGCTACCTAGAGGAATATGAGACAGAGACATATAACTTTAAGAGACAGGTTGGCCCGCTAGAGAAATATGACATACATAACATTATGTGGCCTGTTGGTCACCTGGAGAAATATGAGACAGACACCTGTAACATAAAGTAGGCAGTTGGCCACCTGAAATATAGGAGACAGACACCTACAACATGAAGTATTCAACTTTGAAAAGATTGTTCAAAAACTATTGACCGGCTATTTCCAACATGTTAATAATGCTTTATAAATAAGTAATAATGCTGCAATTCATGATTAGTTCAGGTAGGTGCAAACCATTATTTAAGTATTTTGTGTGAGCTAGGATCGTGGCTGTTACTACTTAGTACTGCTTCATATTCATACTTCGTATTGGTAGAGCGACAGACTTAGATAAGATAGTTAGAGAATAGGGGAGAAGGTCTACATATAGATATAAAAATATGAATAGGTTTTCAGGGTCTTCAGCCACTGATGAAAGAGGGTTTTTCAGTGCAGAAGACAGCACGGTTCATTAAGTGGGACCGTCGCGGAAGCATGGAGAATCTAGTACAAACAGACTGTGTCTTGCCTCCGAGATTAGCGGCGTTAACTGGAATGGGTGCTTGTACTTAAGCCAGTGTGACAGCTCTGTTTAAAAGAGCCTCGAGACAAGAGTCTAAAGAGCATTCAGTCGTTGGGGTGTAAGGCGTGTTGTTTGATGTATTATTGCATCCAGCAAAAGTGAACATGGATTGAAGAATTCATATTCATGGTAATATTGCTGACAATAATCACATCTATCTATTCATTCAAGGGGCGTATGTGTGTGTGTCTGTGTCTGGGTGTGATGGGCATATCTCGCTGATGGTTTGTCAGACTGACCTAAGATCTCGGATGTGGCTTGTGCATGGCACAAAATTGCGCATCCTTGATTTTGAAGATTTTTGCATTCGTTTTCGGAAAGATGATTATTTATGTAGGCCGAGTCACGGCAGTGTATTGTTTCCGAGGGGACCAGTTTTAGGGGGGCTCCCCCAGATCATTGTGTGATAGGCCTACACCTGGTTGATAGCCTACACAGACATCGGAAAATAAACTTGGATGATAGCTTCAATAACCCAATTCACCCTGGATTTCCACGTAGCGCACTTTAAAACTCTTAAGCTTTAGCTTAGCTTACCTGTCTTGCAGAGTTTTAAAGTGCGCTTTTGAGATATAATCCAAATATTCGTTGTAAAGCCCTTTCTTCCATTTCAGTTTGCTGCATTGAAGACAGTACAAACAAACCTTTATTAACTGACAGTTAAGCATAATATGGACGGAAAGATAGCATTTCTGTGTTATTTAAGATTATACTACGTAAGAGTATATACACCTCTTTATACATCCAACCTTCACACACAGCCTCATTTGGCCATAATTGAAAAGTCTACTAGGAATACATACTTCCTATGGGCACTGCACTAGTTTATAATAAACACTATATGCCAATTTTAGGGTAACACCTCACAATGAGTGTACACGAATTAACCATTATTTACCATTGATAAATGCAGTAATATGCCATATTATATAGCATTAGCAAAGGGGTTAGCAAAGGGGTGAAAGTTGATCCTAACCATAACCGTAAGCCTTATTTAATAACGTATTTAATTAACACCTTAGTTCACATGAACTGTATTTGGCAAATGATTACTAGACCATTAGTTTACTGTGAAATAATTAATTCAGTTAATGATTAACTAATAAAGTAACATTAACTAATGTTACTTAATGGATAAGCAAGCTCCACTTTCTTTTTTAAGTGTATACTATAACATTGTAGCAAGATCGGTAATTCATAATTCATGAATTGTAAAGTTGTGTGATTTAACGTCAATGCCATATATGTTTAATGAAATATGTTTTCCAACAGTGTTATCATGAGCCCTCAGGCTTTGCTGTCCAAACGTTATCCTACAGCGTAGCCGAACGCAATGTCCGTCTCCCGACGCGGTGTCGGATTGTTCTGTCTGCGGGGTGTTTGATATGCGGCGGGGCTTATATCATCGCCGGCTACATCTAGTCACGCATGGACGGGGCTCCCCGCTCCAGCCGTCACCGCGGGGATGCGGCGAAGGCTCGACAGCTTACCTTTCAGGATGGCACTCAAGTGTGTGACAGACGGTATTCTGCTGCTTCACTTTGTCTATCGCCGTCTCTCATTGTCTGTCTGTGTGTGTGCGTGTGTGCGTGTGTGTGTGTGTGTCTCTCTCTCTCTCTCTCTCTCTCTCTCTCTCTCTCTCTCTCTCTCTCTCTCTCTCTCTCTC
>JAOTIX010000024.1:4668228-4679703 GCA_027123715.1 Gaidropsarus macrophthalmus
TATCCTTTGTTATAGTATTCATTATTTAAATTGTTTTGTGGTAACCAGCGATTGTATGGGCTGTAGGCTGACTCTAGACACCATAATAACCGTTAACTGGATAAATGAAATTACCATTTTGTTGCAAGTTTACTTTTCTCCCAATTCGGATATGATTTTATGGTATCATCATTATCATAAAGGAACACACAGAGCACCCCGGACGAGAGCGCATGACAAAGTCTTCATTACTAAGCCTTCCTTCCTTATTAAAAACCAGTAGGGCCTACTTAAAGAATACAGATTAAAACGTGCTCATTATATTTAGTTATTCGACATAATCTCCATCAATGCAAAAAAAATATCCCAGTAGGCTAGGGTCTACAAAGCAGAGTCCCAAATTATGTTGCATATAACACCTCAGCCAAAATGAGATTACTTCCAACGCCAAACAGGTGCCAATGTTTCAGGGATATATTCTCATTAGTGTGAGGGGAGCACTGGCTTCATTGGAGCATTTGGCAGCTCGGCAAGCATTACATTTCACCCCACTATGAACGGCCATTAAAAAAAACACTTCCAATACTCTCATACTCTGGTGAGTCTCTCCACAATGGTCCACTCTTGGCTCCTTCAGGGGGACGGTGGCGTTCTGTATAACAGGTTATTCTTCCTTCATTTGTCTTGTTAAGCTTTTTTTTTATCACATTATCCATCCCACGCTATAAGCTGTAACTGGCTGAAATGTGTTTCGACTGTTTGCTGTGGCCTAATGCCTAAACTTATTTACCGCCTGAATTTGTCAGTAATGACTCATTGCGAGTCACGCATTGTCAGCCGTCCCTTTTAAGGGAGAGATACGGGCCCAACATGCGAGAGGATGTGCATACATACATGCACAAAAGGTTATACATTCAATTTCCTCAAAAGCAGGAGGGAAATAAATCCCAGTGTGGAAATCTGAATTCGCTACAGATTACCTGACTTTCATTCCACGGTGTCAAGGAAAGTGTGCAACGCCAACAACTTCAGAGGACTTTTGTAATGGGTACTGCATGCATATTAGACGTCTGGGGGAGGTTGGGCATATAGAATAGGCTCTGACTAATGTTCTTCCCACCACCGTGCCTGCCAGAAACATGCCATTGAGAACTTGAGTTTATAGAGTTGTAATATTTCAGTTTTATTAAAAATACATGTATATTTTTTTTCTAAATGTCTGACAGCACCAAGCAAAATTGCCTTAACGGATCAATGGAGAAGAGATGCCAGTGTGAATCTCGTACTAGTTTCCAGCATGTGTTTACTCAGCTGAGTTATGGGCCTTCCAGCTACAATGGATCGAACACTCTTCAGGAACGTATCATATCCTCCCAAATTCCAAATCAGAAGTGAAATTGAACAGCATATGGTCCATCTACAAACTAAACATGGTCTATTGAACTGGAAGTTATTTACAGGTGACATTGAAGGGCACAATGTTTACTATGTTTCACAGGTACATCATTGCCAAGTTTTCCTAACCTGTCCTTGGGTCATATGACCATTTTGACCTTGACGTAGCTATGGTGACCACCACATACCAACCACCTGAGAGAAAGGTGTGTGGGGAGATGGTTGATTCGTATTCCATCAGCATAGCAACGTTTGTCACATAACTCCTCACTTTGACTGTTTTGGTCCGAAGGGCCTCAGAAATCTGACCCTGGCCGGAAAAGCCACCTTGAAGACACTGCATCCTCGCCTTTCCCCTGTTATTGATTCAACATCCATTGTACTTTCCCTGTTACCATGCCTCCCTCATACTAATGAAAGAGGAAAACACACACACACACAAGGTACGAGGATGGGGAGCCCACTGGGAACCAGTACCCCTCCCAGCATTTAAAGTGCATAGAGCTGTCCAGGATGAGGCTGCAGTGAGTGGGGTCTGTAATCCCCGTTTGCTGTTTGAAGCCAAAGGAAGTGCTAGAACCAGCCCTGTATCCATGGCAACTGTCTCAGGGTCTACTACTCAAGCTTTTGTACATGTCGCTTGTTCAAACAATTATTAATGGCAGAGCAAAGTGAACTGAACCCTCATCATTTTCGGACATATGTACTTTGGACATGTGTCTTTGCCTCCCAAAAAAAAGATAAAACAATAATGATGGTGGCTGCACTGCACTCTAGAGCTGGGACACTAATGAGCTGGGATCATTAAGCCAATTAGTTGAACTTGGATCAGAACTTGGCTGTGTGCAGACGAGCAAGGACCCATGGCTCGCCTAATTGCAGGCTTTGGGAAAATGGGATAGTTTAAACAAAAGGGTTTGGAAGTGGGGCAGGAGAGACAGCTATTCAATTCCGGTTACATTCTGTCGTTGTGGTGCACAGCCATTGGTTGTTACGCACAGCCGAGACAGAAAATTAGCCTGCTGATTATTCTTACATAGATCCTACATTTCCTACACAAGTGTCAACATAGTGGACGCATACATTAGATTACTCTTGACTAACATAAATGAACCCCCAGCTGGTATGCAGGATGACCCCAGGTTGTGTTGAAGGTGAAAGTGGTTGATTTAGCGCATAATTGTTATGAGCAGTATGCACCATGGAATCCACTGAACTCATGGGTCCTGAAAACGAGTTTAAGGGCCCTTTCAAATGACCGGTCTGCTGCTACTACGTCATTACAATAGTCATTATGCTGCTATTAAGAAACAACCCTGCCTTGTACATCATTCATTCGAAACCCATTCAATACGGGACAAATATATGTAAACCCTGAACCAATGTTTGGAGAACCAAGCATTTGAACAAATGTAATACAAGGCAATAATACAGATGCTGCCTGGATCTAGGAAAAACAACCCAACCATCCAGATGGTGGAGTAGAGATAATGGAGAAAATTCAACCGGTCTACAAACCAGCAGATGTGCGACCAGAGAAAATAAATAATAGACATAAGAAACAAGCACAAAAAACGTATTGAAATGGACTGTAACAGTTACTGTTTATGGGATGTGGTTCTACTGCCACCTTGCGGTTGACTGAACATAAGAGGCAACATTTACAATCCTCGTATCCGAGCTCCATGTGAAGCTTGCACAAGCAAGACGAATGCATACTGATTGAATTGCCTAAGAAGGGATAGGCATGTTTACCTTTTTAGGATCATCATATAATATCCGAATGTTGGCCACCTTAGGTTCAATACTCTTACACTCCATCACAACTTGTTCCCAGTCTCTGTATGGTCCCTCCTTGAATTTATAGGCCAGTGTAATGTTCTTGATTGGAGGAGAGCCAGACCGTATAATAATCTCGGAGACATGTCTCAAGTACAAAACTAACCCGACTATGGTTCCCAGCACACTAACGTTAAGTATTATACAGAGAAATCCCCATTCTGACATAACTGATCCCCTTGCTGGTAATCAACCGGTTCGAACGTCGAACCAAATGTCTATAATTATTGCAGTGGTTGAAACGTAAACCTTGTTCATATAATTCTAAATTTCGTTTCCAACTTAAACCATCCATGGAGTACAATACATGCTTGTAACTTAACGGACACGGCTCACTGGAGTATTTGGATGGCTTGAAACCGCTTCCTGGATGATACCATTATGTCCCTACATTAGGGTGGGTTAGGTCATTGCAGCGACTTTAGAAACCTGATTATTTAGTAGTTTAAGATGTGTGCCGATTCAGCATTTAGGGGAACAAGGTACATCGCTTATTGTTTTTTATTATCTTTTGCAATCGCGACATTTGTTCTTTATAAAGTCACAAGCGTAACCTATATAATGTGTAGGTAGTGCTGCCAGTTGGCGCCCCCCATCGGCGTGTGGAGTCAGTAACCCAGTAAGGGTGAACCAAAGCAATATGGCGGGGCAGGAAGATCCAGTGCAACGAGAGATCCACCAGGATTGGGCCAACCGAGAATACATAGAAGTCATCACGAGCAGTATAAAGAAGATCGCCGACTTTCTCAATTCATTTGGTAAGATAAAAAAAAAAAACACTTTGAATCGTATTCAGAATGGGATTTTAACCGACATGTCTGTGGCAGTACAGCTAACCTAGCTAATGCACTTCACCAAGCTAGCGTAAGATCAAAACGATGTTTACGGCCACTCCCAACACTGCTGATGGTTATTTTTCTATTTGCTAACGTTACTGAGTGTGGTTGATGAATTCGTGGACCAGGCTGAAATTGAATTGTTGAATTTGGAACACTGTCTCTGTCTATATTGTTCCATTGCGTACTGTGAAAATGGTTCCGGTTTCTGTCACTGGACGTAGTACAGGGAGGTTCTGTATACGTCCGTATTACCAACTGTGTTGCAATGTTGTTACAGACATGTCGTGTCGGTCCCGGTTGGCCACGCTCAACGAGAAACTGACTGCGTTGGAAAGGCGGATTGAGTACATCGAAGCGAGAGTACGTACACTGGATGATGGTTCATGTCAATTGTACATCGATGTGCACAGCGATAACATCTCTGACGTGTTTGTTTCTTTTCACAGGTCACAAAAGGAGAGACGTTAACCTAGAAACCCCGCGAGATGTGGAAATCCAAGCCTCATCTACCCCATCCTCCCCATCCTCCACCACCATTCAACGTTTTCCATTAACTGTCTTGAAAGTCATGTTCATTTTGGGACCATGTGAATACGGTTAATTGTCCAGTTTTTATATTGTATGCTGTGTGTGTGAGCGTTATTTGTCCCCTCTAAATGTTGTTGTGAATCCTTCTGTTTTCTTCCGTTTCTATACAATATTAAGCATCTTTATATTTAATCAAATTTTAACACAATTTAGTGCCACATTTGTTCTTTACTATTTCATTAATACAAAAGGGTAATAAATAAATAACCCCCTGTGCCATGCTTTACTAGTTGTGTTTTCAGCCTTATGAACTTGTAGAGTATATTGTTGGTATTACAAAAATACTCGTTTTAATGATGTATTAAAGGGAACATAATGACTTTATTTTGTATGCTTTATTATGAGAATCATGTCAGTACATTCAATAAAAAAAAATAGACAATGTAATCGGTCAGTCAGGGGTAGTTAAATCAACCTCCCAAACATGGACGTATATACAGCGAACCTCATTACGTCGATTTAAAATACCCAGCATGCACCTCGGCTTGCCCCGATGCATGTTGGGATAAAGAAAGGGCTCACGACGCAGTGTTCTGGGATTTGGTTGAGGCGAGTCCATCAATTGCCAATGATTTGGGCCTAGATGTTGGCTACATTTGCGCTAGTAATCGAATGAAAAGCGGCGTACCAACAATACATAACACCACCATAACGGTGCGACGCGTACTCGATTAATACGTGAGTTTGTTTTATTCTAACTATCGTCGTGTATAAGCTTGCTGTCGTTCTGCCAAAGTATGAACGCGAATGAGTTATTTTTTTAACGTGTTCCATATTACGTTAACGCCTATCCTTTGTATAGCAGCTCGTTTGCAGTTTGCTGTCTTCGAACGCTGTTTATAAGTACTGTACCAACGGTTGACTGTTGTACTCATGTTGTTTACATGGACCCTTGTGTTTTAAGGTCGTGTTATTGGTGAATCTGTTGAGACATGGGGGGCGATAAACGGTGAGTAAAATACACATCATACCTGGCCACCGGGTTAACTAACGTTAGACCGCTTTCATGCTTATACGTTACAATAATCCTGCCACAATAGCCAACAATTATTTTATATTTAACTTCAAAAGTCCCCTTTTGAGAATACGACTCTTGTAACCCATCCGTACATCATCTTAAATACAAGTTACCAAATGTAGGCCGAGACAAGGATATTATACTTGCCAAACACCTGATCAGAAACTACACTACAGTTTCACGTACATATCTTGCCCGATGACGCAATAAACCTCAAACGCATAATTGGCCATAGCATTGATTATTTGGCAACAAGAAATGCCTAAATGTCACATGACATTCCTATGCTATAACAAGGGACGTCATGCCGCAGCGTAAAATAAATGTTTAGCCCCCGCTAATATTTTTGGCACGAAAACGGTAGGAACATGCATAACTATTAAGCTTCATCAATTTATATTACAAAAAAACAGAGGTATTATATCAGCTCAAGGGGAAGTTGGTCTTTAATCACACACTACCAAATTGTAGCAATGTTGTTCACATTTTCGTTGAATCTTTAAATTCAAAGTGCCTGAAAAGAGTCAACAAATACCTCAAATAATGTCGAAGTCTTAATATATGTTGAAGCAAAATAAGTAGTAATGGAAGAGATTTTTTTTAAAGACATCGTAGTTTAATAAGTGTACAATTCTTTTGGCATCTCATGGATTTTCTGGGTAGGATTAGTCGCACAGAACGAAGCGGCAGATATGGCTCGGATCAGTCACGCGGTGAATCGGATTGGCGTGAGAGGCGAGGGCGTGACCAGGACCGAGAACCGGACCGAGATGGCGACATGCGGCGCTGGGGTGACGACAGGCGCGGTGACCGCTACGATGGAGAGCGGCGAGGAAACCGAGACCAGAGTCCAGAGGTAAGAGCACATTCCAGGCATTGTTTTGTTCTGTCACTGCAGAGGGCGTGTGGGTCCTAAAATATGCCTGTACTTAACCGCTGCTCCCCTTACCTTTCCTTCCTCCGTGGACATCACGTAGAGGGAGCGCAAGAGGCGGAACAGTGACCGATCAGAAGATGGCTACCACTCTGACGGAGATTACACGGAACAGGATTTCCGTCGAGAATTTGGCGATGACCGAAAGAGCAAGACCATCATGCTGTGGGGGCTGCCTCATGACGTCACTGAAGATGAAGTAAGTAGTGATTTTGCCATCTAAGAAGAGCCCATCCTTTTTAGAGTTGGCGTGGAGTTGGGACTTTTCAAATGTGTATAATCATGTTTTTCTTAAGGTATACGGTGTGAAAGTACACTTGCGATTCTATGCGTTTGCTTTTCTTCCAGATTCGTGGTGAAGTGGATCACCTGGAGGGCCCACAACCAGTAGACATCAGGCTAGTGAGGAAAAAGACAGGTGAGGGCCAAGTGTCCCACGGATCCCTTCCATCCCCACGTCTCTGACCATAGGGCCATTCTGCTTCTGTGTAGTCCTGTTTTGCAAATTTCTAGTGTAGAAGAAGAATGGTTTTGGAATATTTCTACCAGGAACGAAAAAACAAAATGGCCTCCTTATTGTTCCAATGTGTTGTGGATGTAGAGGGTAAGTAGGACTCTACAGGAATATTCCTTTTGGGGCAAATGTCAAGTGACAGCACCTCACTTTGTGGTATAAGAAGTGACATTCACCGAGATGTCTTGCTATGGTCAAACTGGTAGGGAATGTTTGCCAAACAGAGGACCTGGGTCATGAAGCAGTTTGTGACAAGAGATTGAAACCTATGCCCTTGGACTCTGACTAACACGCCTCCCGTCTATATTTGAATGCTGTCTCTAGGTATAAGCCGAGGTTTCGCCTTCGTGGACTTTTATCACTTGCAAGATGCTACCCGATGGATGGAGACCAATCAGGTTGCTTTACAATCGCCAAGCCTAGAATTTACCTTGGGGATATGAAAAGTTATCTCAACAGCAACCAGAATGCATTGAAAAAAGCACTGTGGAAAAAAATGCAAATACAGTTAAAAAAAGATGGTGGATCAACGCCAAATAAAGCCACAAGCACTCCTGTTGCTTCTCCGAGAACTCTAAGGATGATGATATTGTCATCCCACAAGGACTCAGTATTTTATCACTAGACCACCGCGGAGAACACAACAAGTGATTGTCCATGGCATTGCAGGGTTCAACGTAGACTTCCACCTCAACATTTCTGTTCTTGAACCGAGATCTAGAGTTCTTGGATTCATTTATGTCTTTCATTTTCCCCTGTTGTATTGTTTGGTGCGGGATGCCCACCACTGGTTTTACAGAAGGCAGTCAAACTATTCCATCAGGATGACATTTGTTCCAGCTCAGTCTGGGCATTCGGGTCCCAAACACCTTTTTTTAAAGAGCCCTCTATGCACCATTCACACATACACACCTGTATGGCTGCCTTTAACTCCCAGGCTATCTGAGAGTGGAGGGCCCCCCCTCCTCTCCCTTCCATCACTACTTGCTCTGTAGAGAACAAGACCCATCGCAGAAACAGGACTGATTTTCTTTCATTCCCTTCCCTTCTTGCAGAAACGTCTGACAATCCGAGGCAAATATGTGGACATGCAGTACAGCAACCCACGGAACAACTTTGAAGACTGGCTATGTAACACTGTAAGTTATTGATCTGGCTTGATTTCATAGCCACCATGCCCCGTCTGTGAGTGTGGAGAAAACCCCCTTCCATTCTAGGCCTCCTTGTAGCGATAGTTGTGTCCTGCAGTTTAATATACGGTAAACCTATTTGGGTGGTAGACCAAACCTAGTAAAAACCTAAAAAAGTGCAAAATGCGTTATCACAGGTAAGTACGGTATGCTGCATCAATTCGGATTGAGTGTTTTCTTAAGGCAGCACTGTTCAGGGCCTTAGCTGTATAATCAATAAAAATGATGTAAACGGTTACTTTCAGTGTGGCCTGTACAATTTCCGGAGGAGGCTGAAGTGCTTCAGGTGTGGAGCAACCAAAGCCGGTAAGTAGTTTGTCAAACAAGAGGCCGCTAGCTGCAGCCGTCCGGACATCCTCAGACACAGTGCTGGGCTGCAGCACGCGGCTAACCTCACAGGCGCCCATGCGCTAGACCCATCTGCACTGTTCAGTGGGAAGCGGTTCTAGTGAATCCATCCATCAAGGGCAGATTCCAATCTTCCTGTGAGTGCATATATAGGTCATTTAGTGCTATGTTAGGGCCTGTAGGCATCTGTGTCCAGAATGCCTACAGGCAGGCTGAGACCAGCAGAACCGTCAAATCTCGGTGCGGGTGCGGAGCATCCTGACCTCTAGACCGTTCTGCTGTGTTAGTGGAACTTTAGGAGGACCTTTTAATCCGGACATAACTCCCGTTGTTTTCCTCTGTTGCCCTAGGGCAACGTATTCTAGATGGAAAAACGCACAACATGTAGGCCAGAGCATTGGGAGATAAAACCACACCATGGGAACCGGCGCTAACCTCCCCGTGTCAATTCTGTCATTTTCCTAACAGACGGTGATGTCGGCGTGGCCTCCGGAGTTGCAGAGCCCCACCCCACTCCAGACTTCTACGGGGACAGTAAGTTGGAAGTCAACCTTCACGCGCCTCCTGCTGAACAATGGGGCTGCACTGGTCTGCCCGAGCCTGTCGTTGCTAACGGCTTTGTGTTTTTATTTTCTCCTCTGCGCAGCGATCATCCTCAGGAACATAGCCCCTCTGACCAGCGTGGAGGCCATCCTGACCATGTTGGCTCCCTATGCTAACCTGCTGCCCAACAACATCCGCCTCATAAAGGATAAACTGTCTGGGCAGAACCGAGGCTTCGCCTTCGTGCAGCTCTCCTCTCCTTTGGTACAATATTTCAAACTCATTTATTCACCTATAAAGATTGACTCAGTGGGAATACTGCTGATCAGTGTAGTTTTGCTTAATGTTTTAATATAGCCTATATTTGCTACTAATGTGTTAAATTCTTTTGTTTTATAAAAAAAAAAGAATCCCCATTAAGTCTGGCATTCTGCATCCCTCTTTCCCCAGGAGGCTTCTCAGCTGCTGACCATCCTGCAGGGGCTGCAGCCTTCTCTGAAGCTGGATGGGAAGACGATTGGCGTGGACTACGCCAAGAGTGCCAGGAAGTACGTCCTCTCTTGAGTCTGCTCTGGGTGTTTTTCTATTGAGCCTGTGAATCAATGATTAAATCACCAACTAGATTATTTTAAATAAACGGCTGCTTTCATCAGGGACCTTTTGCTTTCCGACGGGAATCGGATCAGTGCCTTCTCCATGGCCAGCACGGCTATCGCCGCGGCCCAGTGGTCCTCCACCCAGGTAGGCACAAAATGTTCTGGGCGTGTACCGGATGTGGCTCATGTTGATATCAAAGGGACAACCAAAGCAAACACTGTTGTTCTGCCCCCAGGCACAGCAGGGTTCAGACGGCATGTCCGAGTTCAGCTATCTGCAGGAGGGCTACGCACCATTGTCTCAGGTCTGTGGCGGCTCTTTGTCCGCACTTCCCCACAACCCGGGGGGCTTTGTATCTCAGGTCAACACCTGACCTGTCTCTTAAGAGAAATGTTCAGGGTCCTTCATTATTGGTAACCACTGTGTATGATTGCTTGACGATAGGACTTCCACCCCTACTACCAACCACCGGCCGGGCCAGACCCTTCCCAGGCCAATGGCATCCTTGGAGGTAAGCTCAGCTGTAAACGGGAAGACTGTTCCCATTTCATGGTGATGTATTTTAGCATCTTGTAAAACGTATTGAAGGACTCTTCGTCAAAATCTGACCACCTCGATTGTGGTCCATTATGGCGGCGTTGGTTGAGGTGAATAAAAACTCGTACATTTCCTTTCTTCTAGCCGCACCTGTCGGGGCCGGTGTGGTCATTTCCCAGACCGCGCAGGTATACCCCCCACAAATCATCGGCCAGCCGGTGGTCATGGTACGTAAGACTCGCCCGCTAGCCCTCGCATATGCACACTGCGGCCTCCGCAATGCCATGACGTGTGGTGGATCTGTAAGGCCTCCCACTAACCGGTGCGACCCGCAGGCCTCTCACGTCGGCCACCTGCTGAACGCCAGCCACCAGCACGGGCTGCCGGCAGCTGCCACAACCGTCTGCGGAGCAGCTGTCACCAACACGCCACACACTTCTGGACAAGCCGCTGACGCCAGCAATGGTATGAGCACGCCGTAAAACATGCGATGCATTCCCTCTTGGCTGCAGCTATGTTGAATTCATTATGCTTTGTTTGCACTTAATTTATTTGTGTTCTGCTTCGACAGCTGCCCCGGACATATCCACATATCAGTATGACGAATCCTACGGCTACTACTACGACCCACGGACTGGCCTGTTCTACGACCCAAACTCTCAAGTATGCACCACCTATACCACACGTGGACCTGGCACAAGACCACTCACAATGGCCGACACCCACTTTCAAACTCGGCTCTGACGTTGTGGCTGTGTTTCCTCCTCTCTCCAGTACTACTACAACGCCCAGACCCAGCAGTACCTGTACTGGGACGGAGAGAAGCAGTCGTACGTCCCAGCCCCCGCTGCGGACGCGCCCACGGCCGCCGCTGGCGACAGCACAGCAGGCCCCAGCACTACAGCAGCACCACCCAGTAGTAAAGAGGGGAAGGACAAGAAGGAGAAGCCCAAAAGCAAGACTGCACAGCAGGTTAGAAGTTGCGCATTTTGGTAATACGTTGGTCATCAATCCGTATTCGTTATTGCCGCTCTTGCAATCGTCTCATAGTCTGTGCATTGTAAGGGAGCACCGCGGTTGTATACTGAAGCGGGCCGGGCTGTGCTTCTCGCAGATCGCTAAGGACATGGAGCGCTGGGCCAAGAGTCTGAACC
>JAOTIX010000024.1:4763362-4774687 GCA_027123715.1 Gaidropsarus macrophthalmus
CACACACACACACACACACACACACACACACACACACACACACACACACACACACGCACGCACGCACACACACACACACACACACACCGTCTTGCCGCACATCTCGGTTCGGCGGAAACGAACAAATGTTTTGAATCACATTCCAGGATTGCGGTATGACGGTTCATGCATGGTGCATGGTTCATTGGTTAGTTCAGATTGTGCTGAACAGCGCGCTCATGTGTCGAAGTGTTCCCGCGTGGTATACTGAGTGGTGACGCGCGCCTCTGCAGGGACACTTGTGGAGAGAAGGGTCCGTTTGAGCAAAGGTCGACATATTAGGGCGGTGTTAGCCTACTTGTGCTACACACTTGGTGCTCCAGCTGCATCACGTTTGGTCTACTAAAAGGTGAAAGATTCAAAGTGTGACATTAGGCTAAGGTTGTTTTTTGTTTAGTTTGACCAAAATCAACAATTAGGATTACGTCTGTAGTTTGGATGTCAAATAAGAATATATGAAAAGGGCATATAAGCCATTTGTCATTCATATATTTATATATTTAGCCTCCAGTTTGGGCTACATAGAAAAAGGGGGAAATGTTGCTGCAGGATGCGGCGCCTGTGACGTCACCCAGGTTTCTGAAGAACCTTTTGTGGATGCTTCATGCTGGTGTCATCTTTTCAGTTGGAGACCCAAAATAAATCTACATTTCAATCACGGGTGGTTCTGGGTGAAGTTGGGAGTCCAGAGAACATCTTGAGGATTACATAAGTGTTTCTTTGCCTTGAGTTCAAGTAAGAAGAAGGACAATGTCAAAGAAACCACAGATGGAAGGAAATTAATTAATAAAACATTATAAAAATACTTTTTAACTATTTATTTGTTAAGCTAATTCTTATGTCCAAAATGACAGATTGTAATGCATGGTGGGATTAAGCATTTTATTGGTTGTGGCTGCTTTAGACAGGGTAAAACTGCAAGTAATTAGGGTTTAGGGACATAAACCTGGGGGTTGTCCCTTCTGCCTTTAACACTGACAATACAATTGTTTTTCTGAATAATGGATCCATTTGGATAAAAGTTGGACATGTGTCTCAGTTTTACTCCGGTCCAGCGTCCAAACAGCCTCTCAGATAGACCCATGAGTCAGGAGGCACTAGTCCTGACTCATGGTACATAGTACAGCATATTCTGTACATGGTACAGAATATGCTAAATGCAGCTATGTTAAATGCAGGTAGCGGTATATATAGCCATTCTTAATGGGCTTGTTCAATAAGGTGAACTACATCAATTAAATAAATAAATACCTACAATCAATCACGCAAATATGTACAATGCTAATTGCTCTTTTAGCAGAGAAAAGGTAGCATTGAATGCAGTATTGCACGTAACCAGGCAACGGACAACTGGTCATGCAAGCCAGCAAGGTTCAAGGTACATGCAAGCCTTGGAACGATCAAAGCATAACAAAAAAGGTAAGCAGAGATGAGTCATTGATTTGAGGGAGTAGACAAGCTATTAATAACAAAATCAATTGCAAACTTCCTCTTTTAATGACATATAATGGGACTGGCACAGCAGAGTAAACAGTGAGGTTGTGGTTGATGAACACATCCCACAGAATGGGCCGGCGATCGGCCATCTGCGCCGACACGGCCAGTTCCTTTGAAGACTTTCACCAAATCCTTTACTTTGGCTTAAGGCCACAGACTTTCACACCCATAAACAGACTTCCACCAACAGACCTGTGTCCACAAATAGAGACCGGACACCACACAAACGACTGTAAAGTTGCCAGGTCAGTGTGACGTGGCCTTATACAGCATTTTAGATAAATGATACACAAACAAGGTGCATCTATAATGTTGATAGGACTTAAATTAACATCCCCCATGGTTGAACATCACATAAAGAACTCTACTTTGAAAGGCAGACGAATCTATGAGCTCATGCCCCCAACCAGCAGACCTGGCCCGGGTCGGGCCAATCAACACCGTTTATCAAATACTCAAATACTTTATCAAATATTGATACGACAACTGTACAGAGGAGCGCCCTATGGGAGCGCTGCTGAGGCATTAAACTACCAAGATGGCTGCCGCTGATGTGTCACACCCGTTCCGTAGCTCTGCGGCTATTATGGTGAAACCTAAAACTGAGAGGTTCCAGACTAAAACACATTTGTGAGTTGGTCTGGCAGGGTAGGACATAAACACATGGAAAATAAATTTTATCAGTACAAAACCGCTCTAGGATATGGTACATCGCACTGAATTAACATTTTCAGTGCTTGTAGCAATATACTAAAGGGCTATGTGCCCTGTGTTGCTTATACAACAAATGGAACATAATTAAGTGGGTAAGACCTTGCTTCTAACTTTGCCCATTGAGAACTTCATCCAATGCCACAGCCAAGCTGTGATAACATTATCTTTGGAGACGTTTTCTGGGAGCACTTTGAATGGCGCCAGAAGAAAGGTCCCTGATGCAGCAGAAGTGAAGTGCTTTTCATCCTTCCACAGCAAGGACACTTAAATATTCAGCACAAAGAATCGCTTTAAATACAATAAATGCACCAATTAGTCTACTGCTTTCAGATCCCGTCATTGAACTGCCTTAAAGCATTGTTCAACCTGTTTTAGTTAGGCCTTGTGCTTCAATATGAACATGAACTGTTGTAACCCCAACAGATGTTACATTCACCTGTAAATCTATAATGGTATGTTTCTGTTTGCTAGAGGAATAACATAAAACCGATAGATCTGCCACATTTGAATCACAAAAACCTGATGCATTACCATTCAACTTTACATCATTGTGACTTTAATTTAGTTTTATAGTTTAATATTGTTTATATTTAATTGGTTCTGAATATATGAAAATGTTTTTCCACATACATGCTGAATGTGCAGGGTAACTGAAACCTGTTGCAATTATGGCAGTAAATTAGCATTTCAGCTACTGGACTACAGGTTAGGTTCTTTCGAGTCCAAGCGGTAAGACCATTACAATTAGAAGGTTCCCATGAGAGTCATGCGCGGTCATTGCTGTTCTCCTTTAATGAGTATATCTGTTCGCTACATTCAGTACCAGAGGGGGACCACTGAGTGGTTACGAGGTCCCATTTCTGTAATTACTGGTGAAAGGTCTGGCGCTGCACTGTGAATTAAACTATGCTTTGCTACCGCTACCTAAAAGCAACCTTACTTATTTATTTAAAAGCCTGAATTCATAAACTAATATTTTTTCTGATGTTAGAGGACCCCTATTTTCCACCAGATGTGAGGCTGATTAGCCAATTACAAGCCATTTCACAATGGACCTTGTAGACCTACTGGTAACATTGGGAGCCTTAAGGTTATATTGAATCCCAGCTTTGGTCTTGACCTTGCTTGTTCACTGTTCTTGTTTTTTTTGTCCTTCTTGTGTGACTGTGCAGGCGAGGGCAGGAGCTGCCATGCCATTCGGTTGTCTAACACTTGGGGACAGGAAGGATTACAATAATCCCTCAGAGGTGACGGACAAATATGACCTGGGACAGATTGTTAAAACGTGAGTACTGCATGGTGATACTGCTTCATGTACAATTATTTTCAACTTTGTTAACGTCATTTGTTTATAATTGTATTTCCATGTTGATGGCGTTTTCCAGAGAGGAGTTCTGTGAGATATTCCGGGCAAAGGACAGGAATACACTCAAAATGTACACCTGTAAAAAGTTCCTGAAAAAGGATGGGAGAAAAGTAAGGAAAGCGGCCAAAAACGAGATTAGCATCTTGAAGATGTAAGTTTTGATGCATTATAAATTCTGATGATTTACATGTTTTATATTCTGCAAAACATATTATAATTATTATATTATATATATAATTATTGTTGAAATTATATATTTCTTTAAATATCCTACTGATATGTAACCCCTTAGGGGCTTGAAATAAAGTGGTTTACATAGAAAACAAGTTGATTGGTTTTTACAGTTTATTTGGGAGTTTTGTTGGTATTATTATTCCTCCACGTTTTCATTTTCCAAAGGGTTAAACATCACAACATACTCCAGCTGGTGGATACCTTTGAAACTAAGAAAGAGTACTTCCTCTTCATGGAAATGTGAGTTATTAGTCGAGAAAAAGTAAAAAGTATATATACCTTGGATGCATTGTGTGTCTGTAGTATCATAGTGTATCTGTATCATGCAGTACCTGCCTTTTTTTATTTTTGCGGTTTCTGAACACGATGTGAAACATTGTGTTCAGAAACCATTACCGTGACCAGTACCCCAGTAATAGCCACTGAGAAGCAGCCATTACTGGAGGTGTTCAACCTGATGCAACATCTTTCAGAGCTACTGGCAGAGAGGTGTTTGACTGGATCCTAGACCAAGGCTATTACTCCGAGAGGGACACCAGTAATGTGGTGAGGCAGGTGTTGGAAGCGGTGGCCTACCTCCACTCTTTGAAAGTAGTCCACAGAAACCTGAAGGTATACGGATGCACTGCTGACACCTAGTGATAAAGAGAAGCATTTATTCCACCACATGACACAATCATCCAGACTTGACATGGGTTCACCTTTGATACGCTGAAACAGACTTCAATTGATTGCAATAAATCTTTTGTTTTGTTTTTTTAGCTGGAGAATTTGGTGTACTTTAACCGTCTGAAGCACTCAAAGATTGTCATCAGTGACTTTCAATTAGCAAAAATGGAGAATGGACTAATTAAAGACCCATGTGGCACTCCAGAATACCTTGGTAAGGTTCCAAATAGTATATACTAATCTAGAGAATGTAATGTACAGGAGTTTCAGTTTCAATTCTTACCAATATACCCTGAATCCATTAAATCTCATGACTCCATTGAGTGTAAATGTATACTGTTGGCATGGTATTTACTCTCAGCTCCTGAGGTGGTTGGGCGGCAGAGATATGGAAGGCCTGTTGACTGTTGGGCCATCGGAGTCATTATGTATATACTGTAAGGTTCCTCTGACTCAACACCTATCACACATGTGGAGTATATATACTGTACAAATAACCCTTCCTCTGTTGACACAGTTCATTGTGATTTGCTCAGGGAAATGTCATCTTGATGATTTTCTGTGCAGTTTGTCAGGAAACCCTCCTTTCTACGATGACGGTGAGGAGGAGGACTATGACAACCGGGACAAGCGCCTCTTCCTGAAGATCCTCTCAGGGGACTATGAGTTTGATTCCCCTTACTGGGATGACATTTCAGACTCTGGTATCAGTTTAAGATATTAAGTTTAATACGTATATTTAAAATGTAGTTTAAAATGTAGTTTATAATATAATATAATATAATATAATAAATGTCAATGTTTTCACTTAATTCTTGTTATGTGCTTCAGCCAAAAATCTAGTGGCGTCTTTGCTGGAAGTGGATCAAGATCAGAGACTAACTGCACAGGAGGCTATCGGTCATGAATGGTAAAATAGATTTTGAATAGATGTATCGTACTCTGGTGCATTGAAACACCATCATGATTAAGATATTTAATATTTTACATCAACATTGAGAACACTTGTTGGTGTCATAATAATTTCACAATTAGTAGAGCTTTGAGACTTTCAGTCTATTGCTTGTCATAGTCGGACTCTAAAGGGAGCCCTACTAAGACAAAAGAAAACTACAAAATATGTCATGTCGTGGCACCATGTCACAACAACATCTGGTTAAGTAGGATTGTTGTTGTGAATTCCATGAGCATTACAATACACTCTAATATAATTGTTCAGGATGATATAACATAATAGCATAATAACAGCTACATTTGATTGTCTATGGCATCGGCTATTCTTCAGATCATTAACTCCATATTTGTGTCCTCATTTGATCAGGATATCTGGGAACGCAGCCTCTGATAAGAATATCAAGGATGGAGTTTGTGCACAAATAGAGAAGAACTTTGCTAAAGCCAAGTGGAAGGTATTCCTTCTTCTTCAAAATCATATAAACAATGTGTCCAGTGTGTCCAACAAGGAGTGTCCTCACCCTCGCATTTCCCCCGTCTTACAGAAAGCTGTACGGGTGACCACCCTCATGAAGAGGCTCCGGGCCCCAGAGCAGGGGGAGTCCGGGGCCTCCAGCCCCACCCCAGGGGGCCTGCTGGGAGCCCTCACCGCCAACAGCGGCCCCACTGCTCCACTCAGCACCCCAGGGACCAGCCCGGGGACCTCCACCAGCACGGAGCCCGTTTCCGCTAAGGAGCCGACTCCAGACACAGACACTGGGGCCGCCCTGGCTCCGGCCGGACCCCCCGGGGCCCAACCAGACGAGGAGGCCCAGGAGAGACGCAACGGTCAGACATCACCACAAACTCTGGGAGACAAGACCGCTTAACCCACAAGCAAGAAGGCTGTGTTTGTTTCCCCAAAGACCCACCACATAATTATCTAATGTATAAGCGATTTCGATTCTTGCCTTTGTTTTTGTGTTCTGTCACATGCAGCCAATGTAGGCCAATGTCCAAGCGGTGCAGTTGGGCCTGTGAGTCCCACCTAAAGATTTTTCCCATTATAGTTCTGACCCTTACTTGGTGTCTCATGTATGTTTCTCTTTGAAAGGCAGTTGAAAGATGGCTCTAATGTACAGTAAGCTAAACATGTTTTAGTTTTGTTTCCTGTAGGTCTCTTGTTGAAACTCTTAGCCGCTGAATTATTTAAAAGGATCCTGTAATGTTTACTTGTGTTCACTGTTTTATCTTAATTTTTTTTTCTATTGGGGGATCTAATACAGCTGATATTGATGTGTTGTCCTGTGGCTATTTGTTTATAGTCTGTTCTTGTTTTAGATTGTATTCTGTGTGATTTTTTTAAATTTTTATTGTTGATTTGTGGATTTTAGCTGGGCTAAATATTTGTTAATGTGCTTGTGACTCAATAAATTAAGCAATTTTTGTAATTGCTGAAACGTTTTTTGCTCTGAAGCATTTAACAAGGAACTTGAGAGCTGACAATGACTTTCTTATATAGTCTCACCTCCACAGCAAGTACAGCAAATTCAACAATGAAACTAAGCATTGATATTCATTAACAGACTACATCGATTGACACTATTAGGTTTTACATATAGGCCTACTATTTGTTTGTAATATATTACATCCAAATACAATTACATACACAAATGCAAATTACCATACAGCCAAGGCTTTTCTTGTAGACCTAGCTCCCCCCAAAACCCTTGAACCAAGCAGTAAAGTAGAAAACAACATAAACACAAAGCCCCAGTAGACTAGAAATGCTTCAAATCATGTGCATTATTTGTGTTGTACGTTAACTTACATATTATATGAACTACAAAAAATTGTATTAATTGATCCAGCTCCAAATAATACCAGGTGCTTTATTTTGATGACTCCCTGATAATATAACCGTTTATTTACTGATGCTTCTCTAAACGTGTGCCAGTGGAAATCATCAAGCCGTGGTAAAACTACAACTCCCAGGTTTAATACTAAACTACGCAAGACGACGCCGTCACTCCCGGAAAAAGTGGGCTAGGCTCCATTTTAAACTTGCTCGTTTACTCCGAATTGGACTGCATTGACTTAGCAGAATAGCAGAGCAAATAATACTGGTAGGTCCTTTACATTGAAATTACCCTTCAACTTACATTTTTTTGCAGTTCATTATATCATAATACGAGCTATTGTGTCTTCATTACAAGATTATTAACCCGTCATTGCTAATGTTAGCTAACAACGCAACCCTAGCCGATGACCTCATTTTCCAGATTTCGAGCTATATTTACTAATGACGTAGACATTTGCAACATGTTTTGATTACGCTTATAATATCGATGTATATATTCTTATACATCTTGCAGCCAGTGTAACGCATAATAAGCGACAATTGGTGAACCGCAGTAGGCCTGGTCCCCTAACGTTACCCTCGCAGGTCATGTATCTGTGGTAGACCATTCATCTTGCATGACCAGATCTATATGATGTCTTCAATTACCTGGTTGACCGTCAGTCGCAGATTGCAGAACACAATGTGTAGCTGTGGTCCTATGTCTAGTAGACGCAAATGTGCTATCAGAATGGGTGTTACTACTAGCATTAGCGATACCTGTTATGCTTGGTTTATATATTTTCCGAATGTGTGAAATTGGGATGAACGCTATGCTCCCGGGTGATAGATTGTGTGGAGAAGTAAAGAATAATGTGGGATGGACCTGGACCTGGCCAAGGACCACGAGGGGGGTCATCCTTTCGGTAAGAATTAATTTCTTGAGTATTTATCTGCTTATTTTCAATCGCGCACCAACACAGCACAAGTTTAGACTATATGTTTTTGTTTCCCTTTTATGCTTTGTTGATATTCCAAGTGTATTTAAACATGGTATTTATTGTATTGCCCTTAACCATAATAATGTGTATTCCAGTGGTGATCGTCGTGGAGACATGTTTGGGGGCAGAGATGGTCCCATGCCTGAATTTAGAGGTAGGGATGGCATGAACATGGGTCCGATGGGTATTATGGGCCAAAGGCCTCGCGATCTACCACCTATGGACATGACGAGGATGGATGGGCCTAACACAAGGGGTCGAGGGGGTGACATGGGAGCACATGAAATGCGAGGTAGAGGACCAAACCGGGACTCATTCAGACCTGGAGAAGAGCCCAATTTTAATATGAGGAGGCAGGGTGCGGAAACCATCCAAGAGAAACTTTTAAATCAATCCAATTTTGGCGGAAGGAACTCTCCAAACATGGAAGGGAGAGGTACGCCATCACGGGAACCAAATAACAGGTTCATGGATATGAGAGACAGGGACATGAGAGACCGGGATATGTTTCACGGAGACATGCCCAGGTTCAACAATCAAAACATGGATGGCAGAAGATCCTTTCCCATGGACCGGATGGAGAGGAACGATGGCTTTAGGGACATGCGTGATAGGCCTCAGGAAGGCACGGGTGACATTGACGGCTGTCGTCTGGAAATGCCATTGAGAGATAGAAGGATGATGGAGTTCGATAGAAGAGGTGGGCCTCCCTTCCAGTCTAGAGGAGGATTTGATTCAGATGTGGACTTCAGAAATCAACCTGGACCGGCAAATGAATTTAGGGGCAGGGATCGATCTCCGTTGCGTTTTGGGAACAATAACGATCGCCCATTTGAGCGATCAAGGTCAGACATGCCCCCTGATGGTGGTAACCCTCAACGACGTGGTATTAGGGGACCTGAGGATTCGCGCGGGGAATCGGAATTCTTGGATGGTTCACTCATGGACTATCGAAGTGGTGAAGAAATGACTCTTGCTGAAGAATGGAAGAACCGTAACAAGCAGAAAAACACACAATTTTCAAATCCAAGTAAAGGACTAGAGGGTTTAACAGACAAAAGTGGACCTTTAGGCTTTGGTAGAGAGGGCATTTTGCCAGTTCCGTTAGCTTTCAAAGACCGGGAGAGGGCATTGGCGGAATTCCCTGGAAAAGACATTGGCTTCTCCCGTGGCGGCCCCTTTGGGGTTATGAATCTCGTCGGCAAACCACCCAGCAACCTTCCTTTCCCAGGAATGGCTGGACCTCAGGGCCTGCTCTCTGTAGAGAACAAGGGTAAACCATGGCTTGACATGAAAGATCCCAAGCAGCCTCAAAGTACACCAAGTCTTCTTCAGAGGCCCATTTACAACCAAGAGAAAAATATTCCTCCTCAGGTTTTTAAGGGACAGAGTGAGTGTTTCACAGGACCGAATATTACTCCACGTACTCAGGGACCGGAGGGCAGCAAGGTTACGACAGAATGCAAATTCCAAGGTAGCAACACAGCACAGGGCAGAGACCAAGACTACAGGGATATTGATTATAGAACAGGATCTACAAGGGCCTTTGATTTTAAAAATGAGGACTTTCAAAGACCTGATAAACTTCTTAAAGAGACTAAACCCAACCCTCCTACGAAGTTTAGTGACTCTGGCTCTCAGGTTAGTAGAAATGTTGTTTTTCCACTTTGTTTTGTTTCATTAAAAGAGGCTTATTTGCAAATGAAGACATTTCTGCATGGCTAATCTATTTTCACCAAAATCTGTGCGGAAAGGATCAAGATTACAGAAGTGCGTCAATGGAGGACAAAGTTTCCAATACGATATCCATTGTTGGCATCCCAAAGACTGCCACAATGGAGCAGGTAAGGGTTGATTTTGTGTTGCACTCGCATACATTTTTAGGCATTGTTTATGTTGTATTTTAATACTCTAATCAATGAATACTTTTGCAGATTCTTGGTGCCTTTGTGGTTCGCGATGGAGGGTCAATGCAGGGGATGAAAATTAAAAGTGTTGTTCCAGGTGAGAAATAAGTTGCCGTGTGGAAATGTTTTTTCTTTGGGCAAACGAGCGCCCCATTGTACCACGATATATTCCGCCAATACGATACTCGAACCTTCGCATTCCTCTTTTCTAAAGCTTCTTTGCTGCTTTTTTCCGATCTTGGTGTTAAGTTTGCTCGACTGTATGTGAGTGGGTATTGTGTCGTAACAGTCACATCTTCCATTTCCGAGAGTGTAAGGTCATTGTGAACAATCAGAGATTTCCTCAACACTGCCACAAAGTTAAACATACATGTTGTTCGGTCACAAGTGGTGCACTTACATTGTGTTTTGCATGAATCACATGGGTGGCTAACAAGAGCGAGTGGTCACTGTCAACGCAAGGGAAATCGTAGGGCATCTCATTGTTCGAATGGGTTCCCCCTTTTTGGGGTTACTAAAGTTTACCGTAAAAAAAAAAAGGTTCCATCAAGATCAATGTTCTTAATTGATCGAAAACATGGACAATATCTTCATTAGGAAAAAAAACTACAGAGTTAACGTCTGGCAACATTTTCAGTCTCTTGTGCCAAAATCTGCCTGGCTATCATATGTTGGCCGTAGCTGGGTTTGGGATATGTCTTTGAAGGCTTGGCTATCATGCATCTTGTCATCGTTAAGTCAGATGTGCAGTGAACGCTCGAATGACGGAGGGAGCGAAAAAACTTAATGAAAATTACACTGTCTTGTTTCATTGAAGGTAAATATTTTGTTTAAAGAAAAACATGCTCACTGTTCTCGATCCATTCACAACGTGCTGTTTTATTTACTGTTTTACCGCGTGACTGTCCTTACTGGCTTTGACTAACAAAAACCCATCTGTATTTCAAATGCTGTCCCCAGGTTACAGCTACGATACGGCCTATGTGGAGTTTTTAAACCTCGAGGATGCAGTCCACTTCATGGAGTCGAACAAGGTGGCCCGTCCTCGTCACTACGAAGGCCCTCTCTCCCAACAGGATTTTGGGGCGTTGAGGAGGCTTTTAGTAGAACGTGGGGGAGGGAGTG
>JAOTIX010000024.1:4893741-4903865 GCA_027123715.1 Gaidropsarus macrophthalmus
CAGTGTTTGGGGGTTAGGTGCCTTGCTCAAGGGCACTTCAGCTGTGGATATTGAGAGGGGGAAAGCTCTGTTCAATCACCTTTGGAATCGAACCTGCGACCCACCGAGCACAATCCCGGCTCCCAGACCATTAGGCCACGGCTGCCCCATATAAACCGTGCACTCGCATGTTGTTCACGCACAGCGACCTGAACATGCTCTATGGCCTTTGCACTTGTTCAGCCTCTAATGGTGAGGTAGAATGTAATGTCACAACACTGCATAGGCATGTAGACAGTGCCACCCCTTGGGAGTGTAGTCTGGCAGGTTTGCCTTGGTATGTACACAACAACAAGAGTAACAGTTGGGGGGAAGGGGCTCACCTTTATGGTGACGTTTCCTTTGGTGACCTTTCTCATGTTGAACCCCACTGTAGGGATCATGTCTTCGCTAAACTGACCGGACTGGAATTAAACATAAAATTCAAACAAATCATTAAGAAAGAGGAAAAGACCATTTCAAGTACATGTTTGTGCATGGATTAAATTGATACATCATAGTAATAAATACAGTCACATTTAGTATAGTTAAAAACCTGCAACTGGTTATCTTTCTTTAATAAACAAAAGGTGATACGAAATAACTAAAAACATCCATGCCAGGCAGCACTGCAAATGTTTCAAAAGCCAGGAAAAGGGGTTTTTAGTGTGGGTACTGAGATCTGTTTAGCTCTATATAGGATGTAATAAGACTTATGTTTGGGCCAGTGTTTATGTTCCTGGCTTCTGTGCTTTGATTGTAGAAACTTACAGCGTATGAATTGTCTGGCACTAACAACACATGACTTGCCTGAGTCACCTGACACAGCTAAGTGGAAGTGACTGCTGAAGTCTTGTGACTACAGAGGCACCACCCCTAATCCAACTCACTGCCACTGAATATTAAGGCTGTATCAGCAGGTTTATTGAAAACATGTCTCATACTCTCAAAGTAAATAGTGATCATTACGCACTGGGCAATATGTATTTATATGTTCATTTACCTTATTATATGTTTATTAGCTTATTTTATTTATGTAGACGACTCATTCAGTTGTTATTAAAACAGGATTGTAAGTCTTTTTTCTGACCTGGCGCGGTTCATTTTGAATAATGGTTTGGTTTAATGGTTAAATAACCCTGAGTCAATGGGATGGTGAGATCCGGGTTTGATGGACATTGAATGGATACATAGATCACAATAGGTGTTATTATAATCACAATATCTGTGTGATGTGACATACTTCGCATTTTAATTAGTAGCCAAGCTCTTGCCGCCTTTGAAACATGTAGTAGTCACTCATAGTTGTACATTCTGAATCTCAAGTCTGTACTTGAGATTCAGAATGTTGAACATCTTTGCCTGTGTTGTGTTGTACGTATATTATTAACTTGATTGTTTCCCTCACACATGAAATAAATGTCGCAGCTTGGGTCCAAGGCCACTTTAGCTTGCTGGATTGAATGCATGTGTCAAACAACGAGGCTATATGAACGCATTTCTGACGCCTGGTCGTCAGACACTAAACGTGATGTAGGATTTAACTACAGCAGAAACACACCGGACAGTGCACTGCAGAGGCCATTGTCATTCGCGATACGCGCTGTTGGCATGAGCAGCATCAGAGCATCCCAGCTACCGTCATTAGCATCGTAAAACTCACTGCGATCACGTTAACAAAGGTGGTTTTTCCAGAGTACTGCAGGCCAACTAGCGTGAGCTCCATCTCCTCCTTCCAAAACAAAGACTTGAGCCAGTCCAAAAGCCGGTTAATAAGGGTCAGCATCTTGAGGTTAGTGGTGACACGGAACTTTGTGGTGTGTGTTTATGTATGTCTGAATGTGTGTGTGCGCATGTGTGTGTGTTTGTGTGAGAGTGTTGCTCCCCCGTTATTTCAGGCGTCTGTCCGTAGTTCGTGGCAACGAACAATCATATGATCGATATTGCAAGGTGTCCAACAACGCCCCGTCTGGAGCCCTACAGGAATGCATTGGAAGCCTGCCCTGCTGGATAGACATACTTGTGACTTGTTGTAAGACCATTCGTGCATCTGCTACCATCTAGTGGTATACACTTTTAGTGTGGGTACTGAGACAGGCGAACTTGCCCACCGAGAAGAAATGAATGAAATTTGTTGAAAACATCTCCAATTATAAATAACACACCGGCTCACCTGGAAATTAGATTCTATGTCCAAAATTCCGAACTGCATGAAGGTATCGAGGGTAGGGTGGTCTCCATAGCTACGACCTGTTTGTGATTCATAATAATACTCATAATATTGTCATAATACGTTCGTTACGTTACAACCTACTATGTCTACTTTTGCTGGCCAGGAGCACACACACACACACACACACACACACACACACACACACACACACACCAGATTGATAGGTACATACTTTATTGAAATTCAACCAATACAATGTTTCCCAGAATTGTAACCGTCTCTTGAACGTTGAAATCAAATAGTGTAGCAAAAGGCAGATGAGGGAGATTATGATAAGTAGGTGTGCATTCTGCATTCTTCTTCTTTTTGAGTAGCTTCCCTGTCTGAGTATAATTGGGGGGAAAGTAGGCCATCAGTGCCATTGAGTCCCATGATTATTTTTATTGGCATGGGAAAAAACAAATCAATAAAACAATTAAAGAACCTTTGCTTGTAAGCTATGACCCATATAGTTTACACTACAGACTATATAACAAAGATTACATTTCATACATCTATTGTATTATATTGTATTGTACCGTAGCACTTAATTATGCAGCAACTATCATTGATGTAACACAGGGAAGGCGTTAACCTAGCGATTGCTGTACTTGCACTTGGTTCTATGAACATCTCTACTGTACAGACACCGACCGATATATTGTTCCACTTCTTATGTTACGACAAATGTACTTATTGTAAGTCGCTTTGGATAAAAGCGTCTGCAAAATGCCGTAAATGTAAATGTAAGGAACCTCATCTCTTGACAGGATACACAATGCTGTCATACACCAAACGTCATTTGGCCTTTGCGGGAAATGGAAAGGGAGGGGCAAGAGGGGTGACACAGTGTAATGCCATCTGCAACCTCACCGTTAGTGGCCGCTGTAAAGACAGACTTTAGAGATGCCTGCACTTGTTTCTGTAAACCAATGCTTTAGATGTAGATCACCAGTTTGATCGAACCAACATTTTGGTTTGCCACAAACAAATGCAAATACAAAACAAAAAAACATAATACAACCTGTAGACAAAGGAATTGTTTTGATCAATCACAACACTTTAGCCCATTATGGACAATCACATCTGTATATAGCTCCACAATAGCAAGCTCACACCTGCTCTCAACTGAACACAACCTTCTACTGACCATGGTCTGGACAGTAATACATTACTTGTGTTCAATGATTTTTATAATAAAACAAATAAAACGGTTCTGTTGTACATAAGCCTACTGCAGAAAAGAGATAGCCTAATGGTCACCATTAGAAAGGGGACTGACTATACAGCCTTTCAAACTCAATGAGTGTTCAAACTCAATGAGTGTTGCAGGCCTGTATTAATTTCTAAACACTTAGAAAGTCACCAATACTTGTTGCTCGGTCATCCTGGTACTTGGACAACGACATCATAGCTGGACCCATGGCCAAACTTTTCCCCACACTCTTCTTTGGGGAATGGGTATTCTGTACCCGTAGATACTACAGGAGTGAACACAGCAATGTTGTTCGCTAGAGGAATGGAGATGACATGTTTTTAATTTCAGGAATTTAAATAAGTAGTAATTCCACAAATCTTGGTTTCTTCTCTAAACCCTCAAGAAAATAGTATTCAATATAACATAGTAGTATTATACAATATAATACAATAACATAACAATAACCAAACAAGCTCACGTCCTCCAGGACAGCTTTATGTGAGTTGTTTCATTGATGCAATATTAGTAAACTTGCACGATGTAACTTTTTGACTGTGGCTATTTACTTTACTTTTTATGGATGAAATGTGGCCATCCATCAAGTTAGATAAAAGAATTCAGAACCAATTTTGAGCTCTCACAACTCAAGCCACTATAGATTGGGAAAACACATAATGCAGGTTTAAGGAATGGAGTACAAACCATGTTTGTGTTTAATTGTTTTCTTCACACAGGCATAGAGTAGAAACAGCAGCAGGACGCTACAAGCCAAGGTGATGACAATGATGTTGGCATTGTCCTTTAACGGTTGTCCTGCATCTGGTCAGAGAAACGTGATCACATTATTCGCATGATTTGGCAAATGTGCATCAGTGGTGTCTCACAATGGAAATTGTTGAAAATAGGCCTGCTAGCCTACCATATATAGAACATCTTGAGTTGTGTGTCTTGTTGCCTGGAAAGACTGCGACAAGGCCGTTGTCACTGCATCTGTGTAGTTGATATAGTAACATGCATAAAAACAGAAATAAAAACAGAAACATTTTAAGAATGGTGTAAGGGATGTATAATTTCCACATATTTAAAAAACCCAAGGGCTTGCAATACTGACTCACCGGGTTAGTGGTTTACAGAGGCCCTCGTTTGTGTCAGAGAATGTATTATCAGGACACGGTTCACATTTGTATGAAAACTCAATATTTCCTGAAATAGAGGAATATTACACTTGTTCATCATGACAATCCTTCTATTGTAAACATTACCAGACAACTGTGAATATCATTTGTTATTTTAACGTTTTAGCAAATACCCATTGTAGTAGGGTTACATCTTGTGTCATTACAATATTAGTGGTTGGTGGTTTGATTTATTTAATGAGAAGAAGAATGGCCTCCCTTGCCTTTACGGTGAAGTATCTCCCCAAGAAGACAGGTTTTCTTCACCTCACACTTGGCGCAGTGTTTGTCGGAACATATGTAGCCTTCGGAACAGGAACACTTTGCTTTTGTGGTTGGTGTACATGCTTCCACTGTGTCTGCAAGGAAGCAGGCAAACGGTTATGAATCAATCATGACTTTGAGTCATAGTTGGTTTGCTCATGTTAATCATATTAAAATCGCATCGCGTGTCTGCCACTATTGTTGAACTGAACATATAACATCAGACTACAAACATACAGCCCTACAGCCAGGCTTCCATTGGAATAAAACAAACTAAACTACAAAAGTATTTCTACCTATAGGGACGGCATAACCTCCCACTAGTCTTCCTTGACTATCATTTACATTTGAATCATGGCATAAATGTTCCATCTTACTGTTAGAGCATGTGACACATGATGCACACTGATGGTGAGGGTTGATGGTCTCCCAGTAAGTTCCTGTCTTACATGGACTGCAGCTGGTGAGCTTACTTGCAGAGCACTCCTCCTCGACATATTCACCTACCAAACGAGAAATTATAAGTTGGGAGGAAAACAGCAGAAGCCATGATAATATCAAATGGAAGGAAACGATGAATATCATATAAATACCACAGCTTTTACCTTTTGGACAGGGGTCACAGCAGTCGCCTTTTGCATTCTGATACTTGTCACCCTCACAGCGCAAGGCAAAACTCACAGCCCAAGCATCAAGAACACATAGAAGTCCGAAGCACAGAATGGCAGAGTCCATAGTTGGGGAGGAAATAATATATGAGCATGTGGATAGTACGTTTGTTGTGCACCCAGGCTAGGCTTATATATGCCTATGACGAGCGAATCTACATCTGTTTGATCTCAAGTCCTACGGAAGGCGTCTGTGGTGGCGGACATCATAGTGCACATTCTAAAAACCCACAAGTTAGTCTCACCTCTCAAGTGAGACTCACTTCTCAAGTGAGACTTGAGAAGTGAGTCTCAGTCCAGTCCAGCTCGTGAGTCAACCAATAAATGGTTTAATTCCAGACCTTTCACAGCATTAGGCCCAAAAGTTTGTGGTTGATTATATATTTGAAGTTTAGAAAGTGATATATTAGCCCTTTACGCACAGGGAGTGAGACAGGGAGTGTTTATGCTGATAACCTAACCGCAGCTGATAGGCCAGAACATTTGCATCAGATTCTTTTGCTTTTAGATTGTGGTTGGCAAGATGCCTGTTCCACCTCAGGGGAAATTCTCTTGCTTTTACGTAGGCTTATGTTTGGTAAAATGCCTGACCTTTACAGGAACGGTAAGCACACAGAGGTAACTTAAACATACTTACTATTTGTTATAATATACTTAATTAATAAGGTCTACTTATATGAATGCTCTATAAATAATACAAATAAATGGAACTCCGAAACCCATTTGTATGAACAAGAGACGGCACATAGTACATTCAGAATGCATAGGCATTAATTACAACATATACATGAGGTCAATGTTTCTTTTTATACAAGTTGATTGTGAAGTTGAGTTGGTATCGACAGTTAATAGATACGGTAATACAATATTTGACAATTATTGATACATCTCAGCTAAACCTAGACATTTACTACATTTTCAGTGACAGACGACAATCACACCTTGATGTTGCATTCATTTTATATGATGCGTCATATGTGTACAACTGAAGGTTAGAAGTTTGTGTTTAACCTTCACTGAGGGTTAAATACAAACTTTAAGTCTGTTTTAGGATTAAACACAAACTTCACGTCTGATGTTTTACCTTCACTGAAGGTTAAACACATTTGCTGTGATTTAGCCTACATGTTAAATAGTCTTTTGCTCCAAGTCATTTCAAAGATTGCTATAGGATAAGACTAGATGTTTGAAAATATCAGTGAAAACGTTTTCAATGATAGCCATATATAACCAACATTTTGCCTGACACTGTGCCTGTTTGGCGTACAAATATGTCCAAAGTATAGAAGTCTACAAGATGTGTATTTCATGCAACTTTGCTTGCTGGGTTTCTTTGATTGGCCTTTTAAACTCTTGGCCCTCTTTACCTGGGGACAAAAAAAGAGAATAAAACAGAATTTAATAGTTACTTCAAATCATAAGATTTGTCCTACTTCAATAAAAAAGACACGTGATACATGAGAGTGTAATCCTGCTTGGCACAAAGCATACCTTTGCATGTTATTGCCAAAGCAATCACTAGAAGCAGTCCAACTCCAACAGCCAACGCTGCAATGCTGACTGTAGAGAGGAAAGGAACACAGGCTCAATGATAATCATCACTGAAGAATGTAAACAGTGCTTCTTAAACACCCAACATGCAACAGCCATGTTCAATCCCCACCATAGTGTACTCTTCTGTAGTGGACTGCAGTCGGCGGGGCAGTGGTCTTCTGATGAGGGAACTCTGTGGGTGAGCTGATTTCTTGAGGCGATGACATAGTGTGTGTTGTCAAGGGAGTGGTCACTGTCTTCGGCCTAGGCGTCGTTGGGACAGGGGTCAAAGGGTCGATGGGCTCGTGGCAGAAAGCATCTGATGTCTTGGTGCCGTTGACCCTGACTTTGTTTCCTTTACAGCTGTTGGATGGAGAGGGGTTAATGGGGCAAATGGGTTGGCCCAGACGGAAAAGCAAAAGTCATTGTAGTGAGTTCGCTGTGTGATAAACATAAAAAGATGTAAAGAAAAAGCCGGTTATGTCTCGGCTAGTTACATACGTCGTCCATGCCTTACAAACGGAATTAAAGCTGGAGGAGAAAAATCCGCTTTTGCATTCATGGCACTCTGTAAGTAAGAAACAATAATTACTTGTGTTGATATTTTTGACCATATCCAAGTGTGATTGACACATACATATCATCGCGTTGTGCATTGTGTTACCTTCGATCTCAATCCCAAAACCAACGTCACATTTGCAAATGGAAGAGTCGTTCACTCTGGCAAGGAACCCTTTACGGCAACGACATTCGGTATTCCTGGTAGTGCTGCATCGGAATGTTTCTACACTCCCTGATGCAAGAATAAAAATAACAATTGACCTATTAGCATATCTGCATGAGAGTTACTATAATGGTAGTAAAATGTATGTTTATATATAATTGAAAGTAACGTGCATCATAAAATGTATGGACTTGAGTGATTAAGTATTTTATGAAATATGACCCTAGTGTCACCGTTCACCGTGCTTGATATGAATTAGATTCAAGATTTCAAGATTCAAGATTCAATAGAACGTACCGAGTGTGCACTTTGTGCAACCCTGACATTGCTTGGAGTCATTCTCCGTCGGCTGAAAATAACCTTCATTGCAGTCTTCACACTGTTTTTTCGCTGTGTTAACGACCCGTTGACCTGTAGAGCAGTGAGAAACAGTACAGTAAAGATATGTTCATTAGGAAATATACATACACACATTCAGATGAAAAAACATAAAACTTATAGCAGGAACCGGCATTTACTGTACATACGACTACTTTTATGATGGCACAAATAAGAAGCACTTCACCTGCTTTGCAGGTGAAAGAGGCATTCGAAACAACGATGAGTCCGTAAAAGTATATAGTCCAACTGAGTATCTTTGTCAGCCTGCTTGTTCTCAGATGTAAAGTTGGCATCTCAGCGTTGGTACGCAGAACTCGAGAACAGCAGGGGGTACCGGTGCAACTTGCAGCTGGAAATGAAAGACCTGACATACGGAATCTTGTGCATCTGCTCTATGAGTCTTCTATGACGTAGCTCTGCTGTTGTCACTATTATTTCCAATTGATTTCCATGCTGTTAGTCACCCCATGATCAGTCATGACAATGGTTGCTGTAGAACTTACAGACTTCATGCATGATGTACACAATATTGGGAGTGTGGTGGCCTCGAATCCCAGGACATTATTGGATGGCTGGGCGAGGCTTAGCACTAAAGAGCTACACAATATACGGTTGTACACAAAGTTAAACGTGGATCCCTGCCTATTGGAACGAAGTAGAACCCCTTCTCGTTAGATTATGATTGTTCATATATGAAAACAGAATATCACACTGTATGTAATGGTGGCAGGTCAGTGAACACACTTGTATTGTAAAGGGTGGAAATGTACCTTTTGAAGTTCAAATCACAAGCCAAATGTAACTTTGAGACATGGATTGGAGGATGTGAGGGCCCCACACACACACAAGTTCTATCATCTTTAAATTCTTTGAAGATTAAACTTTTGATTGTCGCTCATTGTGTAAATTCTGAGAAACTGTCAGCAAAAGCTCTCATTGCCTAGTATTTAATAAGATGGGGCCCCGCATGCTAGGTCTAGGAACTTCCTTTCACCCGGGTGTCATTTGTGAACACAAATGATCTGAACTGCATTTTTTGTGTTGATTCAAAAACTTTGAATCAAACATTGATTTTCATAAAAACTTGATTCTATTGAATGTCTAATTAATTGAGTGCTGTAATGCCTTAATGTAGAAACTTTAGCTTTGCAACTTTGCTGTTTACTGTCAAGCAGTGGAATATTTGATCAGCATGGGAGCATGCTGTGGTTTCTATTCACGGAAATAACTCAGTAATGTTGGTTTGATATCTTCCTTTGCTGCGAATCTGCACCCGCAGTGCTGCTGGTCCATCTGCAACCATCTGCAACCATCTGCGTGGTTGGAGCCCTCGCTGTTTTGCTTCTGAAATAACACGTGTTCACCTTAAAAACCAGGTCAAAAACAAGTCAGTGTTTTATATACACAGTAAAGATAGGCTAGTATGTTTTCCGAATATTTCAACTCCTTGCAATACGGAATGAAAAAACAAAACAAACGGCTTTTGCATGAAGATGTGAAAATATTAGGCAAAATGTGCAGAAATATTACAGGAGTATCAACGATGTAGGTCTACATGATAGAAAGAAAAACACAAGCTGCCTTCCAGGTAGTGTACAAACGTGTGATTAAAGCACATTGTTTCCCGTGGTGATATATAAAGTTGTAATAGTGATGTAGTAGTGTCGGCTACATGAAGGGTGTGAAGGAATCATGAAGGATCTCTGTACCAAGCAGAATTACCAAGGACTTAAAGGGGATTCAACGACATTTCTTTAAATTGGCCTTTGCCTGTCCTACCAACATTCAGACACATTGTTTACATTGTTTAATTTCAGATGCATCTGCGAGTCCGGGGAGGACGGGGTTATTTAGTTTCACAGTGGAACCAATTAATTCTTACAATAGTTCGCAAAATTAATAACCAAAATACACATTTGTGCTAAATATATAAGCACAATTTTGAAATCAA
>JAOTIX010000024.1:4911422-4922087 GCA_027123715.1 Gaidropsarus macrophthalmus
CTCTCCCCCCGGGCCCCGAGACCCCGGCCCCCTCCAGGGACCAGTTCCCCACGGAGCATCTGCGGAGGATCCAGGCGGAGGGCTTCTCGGCGGGGGAGGCGGCGGAGGCCCTGGAGCAGGCCCACGGCGTGGTGGAGCTGGCCCTGCTGGCACTGCTGGCCCGTAACATCACTGTGCCCACCTAGACTCTGTCCAGCCAATCAAGACGGAGTCCGCCACCTCCCAGACCTCCCCCTCCTCAGACGCATCTTATCAACTAGTATTTATTTACAAGTATTCAAATCAATCGATCATCCACATAATACAGGCATGGAGATCTGTGTGGTTCATTCAGAAGATGGGTTAGTAAGTGGTGTGTGTGAGGTGTGTGTGTTGCATGCAGATGTCAGTCGGCGAGGTTCCTACCAGGGTAGAGGGGTGGGTATTCAGGTTTTGTTTGGTGGGTCCATTTTTTTTTTTTTTTGCCCAACCTCAACCTCAATAATAATTTGTTGAGTCATCAATGCCCACCTGGGTCCTTTAATTCCAGACCAGGTCCCCTAATTAAAACATTTGGACCACTACAGGTGTTGAGTAAGTGAAAGTAGGGTTCTGTAGGAGGTCAAAACGTGCGGTTCCGGCCACAGCCCTGATGCCCTGTGCCACGTTGTGTCTTTCGGGACGATGGTGTCAAATATTAGAAATTATCATTTTTTTTTTTTTTTTAGAACTGCCGTTTCAGGGTGTCAAATATTACACATTTTTGTCTTCTTTCTTGAAAACAACGATCAGAAAACCATTGTTTTATTTCTCCGTTGAGGAAAATTTAATTCTATAGCGAGAAACTGCTTCAATGAGCCCTTTTTATTCAGTGCTGTCCTCCTGTTGAGATCTCATGCAAGCGGTTTGCGTTTTGAAATATGACCATTGAATTACATTTTTGAGAAGAAAAAAAACTTTCGTACAAATTCAGTATGCGTGCGTGTGTGTGTGTGTTTTTAAGATGGCTTTTGTTCGTCAGGCTCATTATTTGATTTGAAAGGCTCAGCAGTTCTGGTCTGCAGACTAGAAGGTTATTGGTGGAAATCGATGTTGTCAAATCACCTGTCTATACTGAAAAGATGGTGTTTGAATATCTGGTTATAAAAGCAAAAAAATACAATTACCTTCATATCCATAAACTGTTTAGTCATTAAATCACCTATATACACATACTTTTCTTTTGACATTACTTGGTCATAAACAATCTTCAGGCAAATTTATGCATTTCCTTATCTTGTACTGAATTTTAAATTGCAAATAAAGTGAAATTAGTCTTTGTACTCTGTATACGTCTGTAATCATTTGATATCAATGTTGGGAGTTCTGTACACATTCAAATCTTTTCTGTAAATAGAAATGGTAAAAGATACAATAAATAGGAATTGCAACTTTCTTCGTAACTATCGTAACCTTTCCATTTTGTTTTATTGAGTGTTGAATGCCGTTACCATGGTGAGACAGGCCAGCAGTCTCTGTACAGCTGCGGCCTGTTTTCGGTAATTGCAATTTGCAAAGTGCTCACCGCAGCCGACCGAGAAGGTTCCCCTTGCGGTCAGAGGATCCTTCCTTGAAACAGTGTCATAATACAGTGTTTTTTATCCAGGCGGCCATCATCGTAGTGACCTGTACGGTGTGGATTAGCGCTCTGATACTAGCACTCGTGACTTCACTGCCAACTGGTTAAATTCAATGGAGGAACCGGTTCACCCATCTGCAGCTCTGGCTCAACCCATGAGGGCATGGGCTGATTTCCTCAGCGAGGACATGACCGAGGAAAAGCCATTTGAAGGGTATGAAGGTCCCAAATGAGTTCTGATCGGTGTATCAAACCACGCGTGTGTGAACAGAGACACTATAGAGAGACACTCTTGTTTGCAGAACCTCCCTAGACATAGCTGTAGCCCTCCGGTCCGTGGCGGCAGCACAGACCTGGGCCTCGGGAAGGACCCTGATCTCGGTGTCCCGGTTCATGTCGGCGCTGGGAGTGGACAGAGGGTCTGCGGAGGTTTTGCGCCCTACGGTCGTCCAGGTGGAAAGCAAGGAGAGGTGAGGGCGCGTTCGGTCCTGAAAGATTTGGCTGCAGGCTCCGCTTGAACGGGAACTAAATGGGTTTTTCTGCACCACAGTGGTGTCGATCCAGCGAAGCTTAATTTTGCTCCCTTCAAATCAAAGCACCTCCGTATCGGTAAGTGTTGTCCTCCTTTGTTATTCTTTGTCTGTATCCATTCCTCTTCATTCCTCATATCTCCATGAAAAGCAGACGTTTATGTGTCTGGTCCTTGCAGTCCCGCTGTATCCAGACTATTGTCAACGGGCGGTTCAGGACCTGCCGAGTGACAGCGAGGTATCGGTGGCTGATCCAATCACATCGCAGCACCTTCTGCCGCTGCAGGGCCTCCGTTTCAAAGCCCGGGGGCAGGTGACCGATCCGCCCCCATCGCCTCCTCCAGCATGCTTTCACAGGGACAGCCTGACCACGTACTGGCAGGACCTGGACCAGGTGAAGGAATGCGGGGTTCTCGCCACGCTGAGCCCCAGAGAGGTCCACCGTCAGGAGGTGTGTGTACAATGACCAGATCCAGAGGGGTGCGTGTATACATCGGTGGTTTGGTGTAACCATTTGAGGTGTGACCCCTGAAGGCTATGTTTGAGGTGGTCCGCTCTGAGGCTTCCTACCTGAAGAGCCTCGGTGTGGCGGTCGATCACTTCTTGGCCTCTGAGATGCTGGGCCGGACGATGTCTCCGCTGGAGCACCACGTTCTGTTCTCCAACCTACGTCAGGTGATGTCAGCCAGCGAGAGGTAGGAAGTCTCCCTGACAGCTTGGTCCAAAAGGCCAAACATCTCACTGGCTTGTGTTTCCCTGCCGGTAATGCATACCTGTCATCGCGGTCAGCTTCCTCCAGGCACTGGAATGTCTTTTAGGGGAGTGTGCTGTCATGTCCCGGCTGGGAAACCTGGTGTTCCAGCATTGTCCCAGGTTCCAGGCTCTCTACGTCCCGTATCTTAGCAACATGATGTTCCAGGAGGCCCTTGTCAACCGACTTCTGTAAGTTTCGTCTGCTCCGTTTTATCTCAGAGATCAGTGCTTGTCAAAGTGAGGTACAAGCCCCCCCCCACCCCCTCTGGGAGTACAGTGAACTAGGGGTGCGCTAAATCATCTGTGATTTACCTTCCCAAACATTCCTGTGGCTGACTGAAGTCCCAGCACCAAAAATAAATGATAAATGATAAATATTACATTTCCCATGAGGGAAACTCACGCACCATATATTTGCACGTATGTATACGTGTTCATTTTTTTGTTTATGCTGCAGAATTTAGAACCAAAAACCTTTAGGTAACAGGTAGCCATCCGAGATGCAGGGGGTACACAGTACCATGTAAATTATCCCTGCGGGGTACCGCAGTTTGCGAACCCCTGCCCCGGACCTTCCAGCTGCTGCAGACGTATCACCCTGGCGTTCTTTCAGGCAGGAGAACAAAGGGTTTGTGTCCGCCCTGAAGACCCTGGAGAGAGCCCCATTGTGCCAGAGACAGAGCCTCAAGTCGTTTCTCGCCCTCCCCTTCCAGAGGATCACTCGGCTGAAACTCCTGATGGAGGTGCAACCCCTGGATTCGATAAGTTGGTTTCACATGCTTTGGTTGTAATCACATGCTAATCTCCCACTTGTGCCTGTCTTTTTCTACCAGAATGTCTTAAGACTGACTGAACCACACACAGACTCGTGTTTAGACCTAAAGAGAGCTATAGAGGCTCTTCATAAGGTAAGGGGGCTTCAGTTTAACCGAGTTCCGACAAGTCACAACAGAACCTTCATCATGTTCTGTGTTCTCTGTTCCGGGGCAGGTCATTATGCAGTGCAATGAGGGGGTCCTGCGGATGAAACAAATCGAGGAACTTGTGAGCCTGGAGATGCTGCTGGATTTCAGCTACGTTAAGGTCTCAACAGTCCAGACTCAAGTCCTACATCCGAGCAGATGCAGCAGAAGAAAGCCCTTTTGTTAACATTGTTTTGGGTTCCTTTGCTTCAGTTGCTCCCGATGATCGTGAAGGGGCGCTTTTTGTTGCGCGAGGGTCCCTTGAGACAGCTGACCGAGGTCGGCTCAGATTCCAGGATCCCTTTCGTTGACGTCCACCTTCACCTCTTCAACGACCTGCTGGTCATCTCAGCCCAAAAGTAGGCCACAGCCAGTGGATGACTTGTTGGTCGTTTGGGAGACTCTCTTGTAGTGACCTGTACAGTGTGGATAAGCTCACGGATACTAGAAGTGACTTAAAATGTTGTACCAGCGATTGTAGGCCGAAACATAAATGATCACGTTCATGTTTTCCTCGCAATCTGCTAGCTGCCTGCCTCATAAGCAGGCCGTCGAAGAAACGACTCTTTATGCAGCCTATGCGGCGTGATCGTACACAAAAAATTGTTTTTACTACCAGCCACTCCAAACCACTCGGAGCATTGCCTACAGAGATGCGGTTTTTTTGCTGCAGAATCGCTGATGCAACCTTTAAGTCACACATTAAAGGTTGTAGCCTACGCTGCGAGGTCGTACACAAAAACAAATGGTATTAGTAAACAAATGGCAGAATCGCTGACACTTTTGAAACTTTTAACTGCCAACTGGTTAAACTGAAGAGCAACTGGTAGTGCATGGCATTAACTATGGGTTTGATTTCCATGCCAAGTTCATTCTCAGAATTGCAGGATTCCCAGATGGGTTAAATATTGGCCGCAATGGCACTTTCCATCAAGGAACATGAATGGCTCATGTCAATTCACAGATCATGTGACCTCCTCCTCCACATTTCCCAGGGAGCAGCGTTTCGGCGTGCTTGACCACGCCTCATTCCCGGGCAGCGTGCGTGTGGGGCCGGTCAACGCCGGCGTGCTGGGGCTGCCCGCAGACTCTTTCCTGCTTCATCTGTCCCAGAACCAGGCAGGCCAGGCCACAGCCCTCATCCTCGCTGCACCCTCAAGGTCAGCGCTGACGTCACTCATGTAGTCACAACATCTCCACTCCGCTTGTTTACGTCCAAGAAAGATTCCCTGGTGTTTGCACAATACGTCGGTCTGACCGGCACAAGTCTTCAAGGTTCCGTAACGCAAAGTGTGTCCTGCATTTCAAGGTTTTGTCATTAAGTGTATTTATTTGTTTCTAGGTCTGACAAAGTGTCCTGGATGAAGGTGCTGTCTGCTGAAAGTTGATTGGACCCTTCATAGTGAAACGGTTAACATTGTAGGATCATTTGATCATTACATTTTTAAATGTTAGGAATATAGAGCATTCATTTGCAAAGCACAACCCCCATCACTGCACGAGCATTACCCTTCGGAAAGGACTTTTTTGTACATGTTTTCTATTTTTTTTCTTTATTGCAAAGAGCACTAAATCACTTAGAGTTGTACTTGGACCACACGTTATAAGAATGCACTGATTTGTACATGTTGGAATTGTTTGATTGCTTGAAATAAACTTTTAATTCTTTACTTAGTGCTGGCCAACTCACTTCAACAATGATCTCTTGGGTCAAATCAGTCCAGCCAAAGATCTGAGGGATTCCAGAAATGATATTGTACAGATGTATTCATCCCAAACTGAGGTAGTAGTTCACTGCGGACATCTTTTCAGAAACCGTTTCTCGAAAACGGTACGCTCTATTCAAATGAGCGCCCCTTCCTGGTACTGTGTACTGTTACTGTGCAGTGTTGCCGCCATACAGTCCTGGTGCCAGAGCCCTTCAGCCAGGCAGTTGAGGAACGGTGCAACGTCTTCCAGGCCATCGCCGACCTCTCCCCCTGTGCGCAGAACCGGTAGACCCTGCGCCTCCTGGAACTGCCGCACTGCTCTCTGTGGCACGTCGCTGTGCATGAACAGGTCAAATCTGAAGAGTCAAGGATGACTTGTTTCCATGACTGTCACAATATGTTTGGCAAACTTAAAGGTAGAAGTCACTGGTTTTGGAGTGTGATTGCGTGCAAAAGGATACTTGGTGCCAACAACAATTTTCACAGCTCTGTCAGACGACCATTTGTCAATCTGATTGGGCAGATCGTCAAAGGATGTTCTGTCCGTAAAGGAGAACAGGAAGAGGACTGCATCCACCTGCTCCTTACAAGACTGCAAAGCATCCATTCAATAAACAAGTTTCCAACACATCTGCCATTTTGTCATGTTCCTTTCCTGAATCACGCATGATGCTTACGGGGAGCAAGTGGTCGAATCTACGCAACGCATTTTCTCCACAATCCCAGAGTTGCAGTCTGAAGAAAAGTACTCTGTCGTTTTCCCTGAGTTTCACCGGCCAATATAACACTATGGTCTCAATACCTGCAGGAAGAACATAATTAGTACCAATGTCACTACCTTCAATACCAATCTGTGTGTGTGTTTTATTTGCACTACAACCAAGCCCACCCACCATAAGGCCAATAGCAGACCCACCTGTGGTTTCATAGTGCATGTTGGGAATGCTGAGCCCCGCAAGGCGTGCGGCGAGAGACGTTTTCCCCACTCCACTTTTCCCAGACAGGAAGACCTTGTACTGCACGGTTTCTACGGCGACGTGGGGGGCCATCATGGGGGACTCCAATATGCCTGTGTCAATCAACCAGTTCTAAGTAGTGTGTACTGTGTGCTTTCACAGCATGGTTGGGTACGTTGATTTCAGGGTTGCTGTAAACTGCAATTTGTTACACCCCAAAACACTAGTAATATTTTGAATATATTAGCTTCAATAAAATTGTTATGTTACATTTAATAAATACAGCAACCAGTATGCTCCATCAAAAGCCATTGCGTTCAAGATGCAAAAGAAATGCGTATATTTATAGTTAAAAATATAAATATAATATAACTTATATTTATGATTGACCATAGCCACAATATAACGGTCTGTTAATTGACATACCAAATTGCTTGCGTTTTTTCTTGTGCATAATTCTGTTGAAGAAGTCTTTGCTTTCTGCGCAACGATGCCAGTCGTGTATTATAATGGATCCAGGCGGAAGGTGTTGTGCCATTTTATAGAATAATCTACAGTCCTCTAGCTACAGTTTACTACTAATGCAATATCCGTAAGCTATGTTACTGTGTTCAAACCTAACTTTAGCCAAACATATCGCTTTACTCATCGTCAAAATATTGGCATTTTAAATATATAAAATATGCACTGTGGTTTATTGTGGTTCCCAAGCTCAAAGTGCTAAGAAACGTAAACTATAGGCTACCTCAAATAGTGGACAGTTCAGTGCGCCTGGTGCATGAAGAACATTTAAACGTAGGTCTACACCTACTTCCGCAAACAAAATACTCACTTAACTTAAATACTCCCATGATGTCGTCACTTCCTCTTTCCCTCCCGTGCATATATCTCCAGCCGATAGGGGGCGCTAAAGCCCAGTGGTTCATCACTGACCCACATGAACTAGCGGCCTTCTTCAGTCCAGTCTTGATCCCCACACTCCATGTTTGAGTGTTCAGATCAAATAAAACTATTACAGGTAAATCTAAATCAAACAGATAAAATGTAAAGATCAAGACTTTCTTTGTGTGTGCTTGTTTATATTATCTATGAAATCAAATACATTGACTCCAACATGTCCAGAGGTAATCTACATGTATCTGAAAGTTGTTTATTACGGTGCTATCTTCTCAAATCTTATAAGGAAAAAGGGGTGTGAAAATACAACATCGGCCTGAATTGAATGAACAGAGAATGGGCACTTTTGATAACCTTAGATACACAGTTCAGTAAAGAATTTAATTAAATATTAGATGACTGACGATGATACAGTGTATAAACTGACCCAATATGTCTAGTGCTATTTCTTGCAGCACTAGAATATAGTATATAATACAATAATTCACTAATATATACAACCTTATAATATACATTCCGCTCAGAATTGCAGTGTGGAACTCTCAGTGTGGAAAGCAGTTGGAAAATGGTTAATATTGATAGTCAAGTTACAGAACTGCCCACCTTTTCAGCAGAAACCTCCATCAGATCATTGTAAGATGTGATGACAAGGTCAACTTCAAATGAAACATATCCCTGATGGTGTGGACGCGTCCTGCACGTGTTGAGCGATCTGAATCTCGCGTTGACGTCTCTTCTCTACCACAGAGCTAATGGATACATTTGAAAGAAAAATGGTTCTACCAATTGGTAAGCAAAGTGTTCGACCCATAAATCTTGAGATAGGTTATCTTGATGTGTATCTATAGTTTGAGCATTAGCGCTTCGATCAGCATTTATTCAGTGACCCTGTGATGTGATCTGTGGAGGTATTGACTGCAAATGTTCTAGACGATGAAAACGCCTACAATAACAAAAATTAAATCTCTTAAATGTTACCCAAACAAGAAATGTAATACTCAAACCAAACCCTTGAACCAAAAACCAAACCCTGAATTCTAATTCCAAACCCTAACCCTAAACCCAACCCCAAGACTGAAAACGGTGTTCAGGTTAGGTCCTGAGGCATTGTGAAGCTGAACTGTGATGAATGATTGTTGCAACATTTCGATTTTCGCACAAGTCTGCCACTCTATATTTATAGGAAATGTATTTGAATCATATTGTCATGACCAGTACCTCAATATGGAAAAAAGCTGTTGGGGTCACAAAATAGAAAAATAATTATTGAGAGGGAGAAAGAGTGTGCATGGATGAAAGAAAGCTTTTCAAAGTGGTTGAAAGACAGTACGTATGTTATGGTAGCGTATCAAGAGTAGGCTTGTAAATATTATTTCTGGGGGTGTTGCAGCACCCCCACCGCCCACGACCAAAACAATTTCTTTTTTTAAAATATTTTTTTTATAACCCAATCTCTGATTGACCCCACAAAAGACCACTTGTGGGGGTTTTTTTCGGGCAAAAAAAATGAAAAGCTCCCATATTCGCGTGTTTGACAGGGGTACGTAACCCTTTGTGTTTTTTTCCCCAGGCAAAAAAAACCAAAAGCTCCCATAATCGCACCACGCGTCCGGCAGACCCTCCCGAGTGCCAAAACGTTGAAACCCCGCAGGCTGTGTTACGGACACTTTTTTGATTGGTGTTTGAAAAAAGACTAGTCCTTTTGTGATTTTTTTTCGGGCAAAAAAAAGAAAAACATCCCACATCCGCACCACGAAACCAGGCGGATACGACGACCCCCCCAGGCTGAGTTAAGGACCCACCTTTGATCGGTGTTTGAAAAAAGAAGACAGGGGTACGGTCTTCTTTGTGTTTTGTGGCCCAAACACAAAACATTACTTCACTCAAAAAAGTTGCTTCAAGCTAAAGCTTTTTTTCTTTGAAAGGTTTTTTTTTTATTGAAAATATATATTTTGATTGAAGCAGCCTTTTGTTTTTATTGAATAATAAAGACACAAATGTATCTTCATAGACACAAAGAAATGTCGATTTTTATTCAACAAGGAATATGGGACAAACATGTTTTCTTTTACTTCGAAAAAATAACATAAATATATAAAATAAATAATTAAATAATAATGGAAGGACAGTTGTAAGACTATAGACGCAGCGTAAAAAAAACTGGTAAACTCAACTTGGAAAAATATTAATTTACATGGCGAGACAAAAAGACAAAGCTGATGAGTATCTCGTATCTCCTTACCCTGAGAGGAATAACCGCACATTTAAAAGTGTCTTAATTATTTTCGTTTACAAAAAGACTTGAGGGCCAGAAAATAGGCCGTCTGGCAGCACGAGAGAGAGACAGTGAGTGCTGGGGAGCGATGCCCGTTTTACTGCGTCACTGTACTTTGCTTTTAAGACTTCCAGATTGGTCATAAATGCTAAGCAGCCCTATGTTCCCTTATACACATAACACATTATATACATGACTCTGTGCGACGCGCAAATATAATATATATAAATCTATGTCATTTACACATTGATAAATTATCCTCTCTCCGTCCGTTGTCATGAAGAACTTCAGCGTTCCTCCTCTGCCTCCTCCCGTTTGTCCTTGAGGAAACCTCTTCAGTCATACCGCACTCCGCCCAAATAAAGGCACAGCAGCATCCTCCTCCTCATCACCACCATCATCATCATCATCATGTGGTCATCCCCCCCCCCATCTTGATCCGTCCGTCCCCATCAGTGAAATGCTATGGTCCAGTCAGTGCATTCTGATCGACAGTGAAAGAGGTGCTCACACAGCGAACACGCTAAGCGAGCTGGTCTGGTCCTTCAGGCCCAGGATGCTGTACGCTATCCTCTTCATGTGACCCGGCAGCCGCACGCCTACGTTCCGGATGTCTCTGCGATGGACGGCAAAGGAAGACAAACGTAAGGGTGTGGACAAAAGGTTCTTGTTTCGAGTGTGAGCGAGACATTGTTAAAAATAAAAGGGTGTCTTTTCCGTTGCCCTTTCTTTGCAATGTTTGTATTCAACACTGCAACATTCCTCAAAACAATTACGAGGGCACCCAACGGTTCTCCGGAGGTGGGAGTGGAGGGTGGAGCAGAGGGGAATGAGAGAAATGCATCAACTGTGCAGCAAATGTTCGCACCACATCTCAATGCTTTCTCTTCTCTGCATTACCCAAAAAAAAAATCCAGTGTGGGTGTGTGTTGGCCGTGCACGTGTTGCATGCGTGTTTTGTGTGTCATGGCTGCATCTGCTGCGTG
>JAOTIX010000024.1:4954057-4967228 GCA_027123715.1 Gaidropsarus macrophthalmus
TTCCACCCTTACATTTCAAGGGTCCCTATTTCACCACGAGGTGGGAGTGTGATTAGACAACCCAAGTACACTGCTCAGCGGACCTTCCAGGTTAATCTAGGTCACAACACACAACTTGTTATCACGTAGTCGCAGGGCAGATTTGGAAAGGTCACCCCAGGGAGCCCTCAAATGTTTTCTCTGTAATAAAAAAACATTTCCTCCCTTGATTTTGAGGCATTCCAAGAGAAGCACCGTGACGGCAGACGATGTAAAGCTCTTAGCGCGACGAAGCACAGCACTGGTGAGGATCTCGCATGGTACACAAGTGTCAAACTGTACACGTGGCTTTCAACAGAGCACATCCAAACAAGCACATACTAACCGGGCATATTCAAAAGTTGTACACAACATAAAATTGCCAGCTCAATGAAGGAAAATCCAGTATTGTCCATGATCAGTGGCAAGTATATTACATTACACTGCAACTTTTTTATTTGTAATTTTTCATTTATTTGCTTCAGGCCAATTTCATACAAAGGAAAAATGAGGAATTGATAGCGAATCAAAAACATGTGAAGAAAAATACCGGGAAGAAGACGAAGGACCAGAAAGACGACAGTGCTGCATCCAATCTCTAAACATGCCCACGACACATTCCAGTTAATCGCAGACCCCTGCTAGCTGCCATCTCGTCGGATTTGTTCACTTAACTTCGCTTGTATATTTTATTTTTATAATGTATATAATAAATGTACTTTTTATTCAAGTGTCCATTTCATAAACAGCATTGTGTTGGGGGAGTGTCATGAAACTTACCTCGGCAATACCAGTACCACTTTCTAGTAAATTCCTACACAACCGATCATGCAACCTTACCATGCATGGTTACTCAAATTGAAATGAGTCAACAGCAGCAAAAAGGCAGGTACTACACCATGTCATGTCTGAGAAGGCCACACAATGAAAGTGGAAACTTCCATCTTCATCCCTCAGAACACAATCCAGTCAGGGTTCAGACGGAGACCTCGACCAGCAGAGCCCAAGGTCCCTAGATATGTGAATCCAATTAGTTTGTTATGGACCAAACCACCTGACACAAGTCAAAGCAACTATCTATTCAAATGAACTTTATTAGGGAACTCCCTTCATTTGACAGGTATTAAAACTCAAACATCAAGAGGTCGGGGACCATCGAAACACGCCACACAACGTTCTCACAACCAACACTCGCGTCCCCAGCGTCTTCAGCAGATGCCATCCACATCAAATTCACACTTACAAAATCAGTTCAACATGAAAAGCACACACCATACAGCATCCAAATCAGAGTATATAAACAAGACAAATCATCACAACATTCCACTACAGTTTGAAACTAATCCTGTACTTAATGTACTAAAAGGTTGGGGGGGGGGAGAAATTGCAAAGATAAAAAAAAGATCTTGAAGTACTAGTTTAAAGGATGTCCATGTTAAGGGAGGGTTTCCTGCTCGTAGCATCTGCAGTCTCCATTCACACTCAGAAAGCAGTCACATTGGGGCTCTTTCACCGCACAGCCAGTCCTTTTCACTCTTCTCTCCGCTCGCGCACTCACCGCTCCACTCTTCGCCACAAGCCATCCTCAATCGCACTCATCAGTTCTTAGAAAATGTCAGTTGCGCAGTTCTCTCCATTTTAAAAGTGGATAAAAATGAAAACACCCACCGTCTCTCAGAACATGCGGAGTGAAGCCGTTGTTTGATGGCATAGCATGTACAGGTGGGAGGAGGGTGAGCAATACTGAGATCAGCCCAAGAATGCTGCCAAAGAGGAGCTCCCTCCCAGGAAAATGGAATAGAGGTGAACTGCAGAAGAAATTTTAGTGAAGGCTTTTCCAATAGAACCATACTGCAAATAAAGTTGCACTTAAAACAATTGCATTTCAACCAGATTCTTTCCAATGCAAGATTGCATTCAAAGATGACTAGGTGAATGGTGAGTAACAAATGCTACCCCATGCATTTTTCCAAACGGATCAGATCACATTTCACAATGCATGCATTAGAGAATCCAGTTGAAATTGTAATACAAATAAACAAGGACAATAAAAATAGCACTTAAGTCTTAAATCCTGGGAAACAGGTCACTTTAACAAGTTCTAAATTAAAATCTTTTGCAAGTGTACAAAATGTATTTCACCAATGTGTTTTTTCCAGAGACGCGAACACCAGAAATGATTTGGGGTTTAGAAACCCTCATCTTTCTCACAATACTTACCATACAACATTAATTTACATACCCCAACCAGAAGACTTGGATTCCATACCGGACCCAAATCCTGTGCTAAACCCACTACCACTGGTTGTCGAGTTTGACCCAGTGCCCCAGCCAAGGCTGGCTGAGCTTGTGCCGTAATTGCTGTTGCCTGTGCTAAAGGTTTGACTCTGGTCCCGACTGGAGGCTGTACCAGTGGAGGTGCTGCCTGTGGTTGCGGTCTGCCCCTGTTGGCTAGCTAGCATGCCCATCATTCCCCAGCTGCTCTGCAGGGCAGCCTGGGCTGCAGCCATCATGGCTGGACTTAAGCTAAAGGAACCAAAGTTGGCTAGATTGCTATTCGAGCTGCTGCCTAACCCACTACGACTGCTCCCAAAGCTCTGAGCTCCGAAACCATTCCCAAAACGGCCTGCGCGGTCATTCATCCTATTGCCGTGTTTGGGCTCAGCGTTTGAAATATGTACGCTGACCCCTTTAACAATAAGGTCCTCCCCACACAGAGACGCGGCAACCTGCAAAAAGAAGAACACATAAGTGGGTTGTCCGCGCAATTACAAATCATCAACAGTCTTGCCAGTCATTGGGCCATAGGGGGCGTACCTGATCATCGGCAAAGGTGACAAATGCAAAAGCACGGAAGGGCTTTGGGATGAAGACGTCAGTCACTTCACCATACTGCATAAAGAACTGGCGGAGGTCGTCAGTGGTCATGTCCTCTGTGCATCGACCAACAAAAACTTTGCGGCATCTCATAGGCTCATCTGGGCCTTGCTGCAATACAAATCAGCACAATAAAAATAAAAACGCATTCAATGTGAATATATATTTGGCAATAACCGTACTTGACATGTTCTTGGTGTTTTAGTATTGTAAAAGTAGCAAAAACCAATCGAGTAAATTTCTTGCCTTTGAGTTCGGGAGTTTACAGTCACACCATCTCCCATCAATCATGTGTCGCTGTGCGACAACCTTATCCTGAACTTCATATTCTGTGAATCTTACAAAGCCAAATCCCTTGGAATTTCCAGTCTTGGCGTCACGTTTCACCTGAAAAGGAAGCCATATCGACTGAGATAAATATCAATGCTTCCACTGGTTACGTGTACTGAAGGACAGCGCATAATGAAGTTCATCATACCTGGACCATGATCACTTCTCCAAAAGTACCAAAGTAGTCCTTCAAGTCCTGTTCGGATGTTTTCCAGGGCAAACCGAGAACGATCAAGTCCGACGTCTTCATGTCGCCTCGCTTCATCTTCACGGCAGACGAAGCATCGATTTCATCCATCTTTCTTTTGTTATCTGAAAGACGACACAATGGAGTCACTTAACATGACGTTATCGCCCAGGACGCCCCATGTCGTAGTTCTCGCGCATTTCAAAACAACAACGTGCATGGCCTGCCATGGTAACGCAATTCACTTCAATAAAACGCACACATCCAGTCTACACAACATGCAGCATCGTTGCAACCGTGTGTATGTGTATGAATTTACCTTTTGGGTAGTTGACTACATAAACGAGGTTTCCCCATCCGGTCTCCGGCGCGTGGAGGATCCCCTCCACCAGGCGGACGCCTCGCATGCACTGGGACACCGGGCTCCTGAACCGGAGGCCGCAGGCCCCGGGAAACTGAGCGGACACCGTGGAGAGCAACACTGTGCCGTCGTCCTCAGATGGAATCTCCATTGGCTCTTCATTCTCCTCTTCGGCAACACGAATGTAAACTTCAGCCATTTTATGGAAATTTGTTTTGTTTTATAGCCCTTAACTTGACCACGCTTGATAGCTGCTAAATTTAGCAAGGCCCAAAGCCTCGGTGTGTTTTTCCGTGAAAAAATTGATAGCGAAAGAAATATTGGCCTCAAAATATATATATATCGCGTTAACTTGGTTGTTTTTGTATATTCTATATAAATACTAACTAATCTGACTACTCAGTATTCCGGCTGCGGTAGCCCTAGTCCGATTTCCTTTGTTCGGTGGACGCGACGTAATCAACAGACGATAGTCTCTCGCGTTTCAAATCAAGGGAGCCCAGTAATCTCCTGTTAATCAAAAACTATGCCTGGGATTAAACGATACGATAGTAATAAACTTGTTATTTACGAAGTAGACGTAGACGCAATATTTTCCGGCCTGATAATATAAGCTGCGCTACAACTGCTCAAAATGGCACGCTGCACGTTGAGTATGGAAGGAAGTACGTCACTACTTTGGACGGTCTCACTTTGGAGCGGTGGGGGGGGGTGTTAATGCGCCAATCCAACAGTGTTTGTTCCATCATTAAAGAGAAAGTGTTTAATGTCATCGATGAAAACTCGACGTGTCTCAACTCTATATTATATTTAATTACAGGCGCGATGATATCACTTCTAATTATGCAATGGGATTATTTTAATACCATATGTTATGCATCGCTTGTGGTAGAACCCAACCAGATGGAAGATGGTGGAAGGACTTCTCAGAGGGAGGAGCTACGAGTTATATTACTTGAAAATAAAAGCCTGTAGGCCTTTAACTCGGTAGCAAACATGACATTTTCTACTCCCTTCCAAAGCCAAATAGGTTATAAATACAAACAACAAAATGACAGTTACACACCTTCAAAGCCAAATATGTTACCTAAAATATCTACATTATATATCTAAATATCCTTTAGGCCTGCGTTACATTGGGTATACGTTCATTTAGGCTGCATGCATTATTGAAGGTATGATGTATGTAACATTTCCGCAATAAAATATTCAAAACCAAGTACACCTATGTTGGATATTTGGTTGTTTGGCAGTAACATTGTAAGTGTCCCAGCTCTTATGTTGTACATCCAAACGGTTGTTCCGATAAGGGTCCGTTACTTGGTCGCATTTCAATGCCTCACATACATCCTCACTTCCGGGGAAACAGTCGAAAAGTGAAATCCAATGCTTTGACCAATGATAACAGCGGTAATGGGAGTTATGTTGTGTGTATGGGAAGTTATGGTACTTAATGCAAAGCTTTAAAATACTTTTCAAATCAAGCTGTGCCATTTAATACACGGACAACTTTGCGTTGTCTTTGCTTGAGTATGATCACGATTTAATTCAGGTAAACCAGAAAAAGGACATCTCAAACAGCTTTTTATTACATGTTCAATAACAGTACAATTTAGTACAGTATCTATCTTGCATCCAGCTCACCGTGGAACACCAACAGACTGAAATAAAATACAAAAGTGAAAAGGTACATAAGGGTGCAGAGCTCTATCTCATTCATGAAAAGAGAAAAAGGGAATCCATCTCGGTTGAATTGCATCTTCACTTGTGGCCACACAGATACATCACATATATTGTACATCATAGCAGTAAAAAGAAAAATGAACATGTCACAACTTTAACAAAAGTGCTTCTGTATACAGTGAAATGTTCTTTCCATTGGTTACTGACTTAAGACTGAGGGGAAAAAAAATAGTTCAAAGAAAGTTCAATATGGACAGGTGTGTATGGATGTTTTTTTTGTTCCATCGAGTGTGGAGAATTCAAGGAGAGGAAGTACTGGTGAAAAGGTAAAAAGTCTCACAATGATTGTTTTATATAAAAAAAAATGGCATCATTAGAACTGATAAGCATAATTTACACTAAGTATGCAATCAATATTAAATCCTTTCTCCATTCTAGTTCACTCTGGTGCATAGCATTACCAGGATTTGTAAATGTTTGTGGAGTTGCACCAAAAATGGCTGCGGTCAAGATAAACTGAAGTCAATTACTCTCCGTCGAGAAAGGCAGATCTAGGATCTTTGCACCATTGAAAGCAAGTCTACAAGCATGCACATCTAAATTAACTCATGGCAGACAAAATCAGAATGTTTTAACTTAAAAACTTTAGACCACTATTTTCAGACATTGCTTTATACATTTCATTCAGAGTTGCAACTGCAGTCTCGAGCAAAGGAAGTGTATTTATTCAGGCGAGGTGTTTCGCTCAAAGTGGATACTATATTGACACATCCTACCAGCATCCCACCCATCACACTGCCCAGCCAATCCATAACAAAACCGGCCATGCCCAAACGGTCAATCCCCGACCTTGCTACCCCGTTTCTTCCAACCCAAAGTCAAAAAGGCATGTACAAGAATTAAGGGGGTTAACTGGATAGTTACTTTTATCTCCATTTGTACTGGAATGAGCATTCATCACAACTTATAGCATGTGCTTGGTTAGTTATCATTGTATTAGTTGAGAGGCAAAGCTTTATGTGCAAAAAGCTGTGATGAAACAAAAACAGCTAGGATATAAATACATCGTGGACATTTTGACAGCTTGCTTGTGTAAATCTGATCAAGCATTTGCTTCTGCACGTTTTCCTCTCATCTTTCTTATGTGATTAAACTAGATTAGAAAGATAAGCCTTAATTTCAACATATCTAAAACCACCAAGGAAAATATGACAAAAAGAAAGCCATCAAGAACCAACCATCAGAAAAGAATTCTTAAAAAAAAAAAAAAAGTTTAAATAATTTGTACAATTACACTCCAACATTTGCTTTCAAGACACGTACATTTGCATGGGATGATAGTGTTGTTTTTCTTTCAAGGGAACATAAATGGTCCAAGAAGGAATGCACAAGATTCTGATTTGATACCACAGGAGATCCTGTTTTTTTTTCTTTTTTAGCTAAGTGATAAACAATTGTGCTCTTCTTTGTGTAGGAAAGGCCTTGGTTTCCCTTAGTTTTCGTGGTGCCCAAGTCAGTTTAAACAGTGTTGAAGAAGATGCTGTGAAATATAACATTCTGTTGTAATGGTCTTCCAGTCAACTTTGGAGTAAAATAACATCTGCAGAAGAAAAGGTTGGGACAGAACATGATCACTGCGTCTTCATTTAAAAAGCTATTGGCCACTAAGCGATGCATACAGTTATCGAAGGAAATTAACAGTTATCCAATCTAATCAAATTTAAAATACGTTTCATCATTCAATCATTTGAAGGGACTGCTAATAACAGTTATATCCAAATATTTGAAAGTTCAATAAGATTTGGGTCCTTTAATGAGATGACGAGTGAAGTGAAATTCCAAACACCAAAATGACAAACATGTTCTTTAGTTGTTTTTTTTTTATCATCAACCATTAGAAATGCTCATAATTGACAACTGTCCAATTAAATGGAAAATAAATGGACTAGGAACATTGTTTCCAATTCAGCAATACATTTGTTTCGAGTAAGGCATCTTTGGCTCACTGTTGCCGATGGACCTATCACACACATTTAAATCACATTAGAAAGGATTGCGGAGGGTAAACTAGGAAATAAACAAACGAATAAAGCACCTCAGACTTCAATTCCAGATCTTCAGAAAACTGTCCCAGGATCCTGTTGCGACAGCCATGCCATCATCCGTAACTCCCAGGCAGCTCACACGGTTGTCGTGTCCGGCCAAAACCCCTAAAGGGACAAGCATACATTTTAGTCCATGGTGAAAATACATTGCACTGGGTGGGACTGCTAGGCAGGACTTTCAGTGTCTTGCATACAGATCCAAAGCATAGCAAAACGGCACAACAACTGCTGCATTGTCCAACCTGCACGGTCCGCCTTTAGTGTGTCCCACACATTACAGTTGAAGTCATCGTATCCGGCCAGGAGGAGACGGCCACTCTTGGAGAATGCCACAGAGGTGATGCCGCAGATGATGTTGTCGTGGGAGTAGATCATCAGCTCTTGATCCGCACGCAGATCAAACAGTCTGCAGGTGGCGTCGTCAGAGCCCGTCGCAAACGCGTTGCCATTGGGGAAGAACTGCAAATCACGCAAAAAAATTTGAAATATTTATGAACACAGCAAACATTTGCTTAAAACAGGTCCACCGGTTAGCATCTACGGAATACGATACCAAAGCATTGTATGCATAATTACTTACACAGATGGCATTGATGTCTGACTCATGGCCTGTGAATGTCTGTCTGCACATGCCCTCCCGAACATCCCAGAGTTTAGCAGATGCATCGCAAGCACCGGAGACAAATAATCTGGTGTCAGGAGCCAGGGACAGGCTCATGACGTCGCCTGTGTGGCCGGCAAACGTGGTGGTCTGCTGGCCAGTCTCAATGTCCCAAAGAGCACTGTTGTGAAAGGTTCACCGTTGGTTAGATGAATGAGTGACCTTTAAGCGCATGCAAATAATGCCGGGACCATTTTAATGTCTATGAACTTACCAAGTTGTATCTCCAGAGCTTGTAACAATCTGGTTGTCGTCAAGAAAACGGCAACAGGAAAGGTAACCTGGTATTCACAGAATGTATGCAAGTAAAATGAGGTGATGTCCTTCATAAAAATGTATCTTTAAACTCCATAAACATTTCCATGTGATACATGTCAGACATGGATACATTTTGCTATAGGTAATATACAATTTATTTTCAATAACATTAGTAACGGAAAATGTGTGGCCTGCATATTGTGCATATGATCATGAGCTAGGAATAAATTGTTCTAAAGTAACAAAAGAAAGAAAAAGCTAAATGGTTGATCCAGTGACCATCTCAGTGGATGACAATATAAGGTACTGCATCAAGCCCCTCCCCCCGCAACTCCAGTAAAGGCAGTAATTAATCGCTCCTTAACGTGAAACGCTGGGGACCAGGAGGCCATACCTGTGTGACCAGCCAGCTCCCGACTGACACGGACGTTTCCCTCGCGAGTCTTCAGGTTGTAAATAGAGCAGATGTTATCTAGACCACCGCAGGCTACGTAGTTCCCGGATGGGGCGTATGCACAGGTCATGACCCAAGAGGAGCGGAGAGGAATGGCATGGACCTGGAGGCGGAGAGGACAGAGGGGACACTACGTTTGACCTTGCTTCTTATTGACAGAATAAGCTACTGAATCTAAATGAACAGCGTGCCAATTTCTATCCGATTTCTCTTCACATTGGTGTAAAACAAATGATCTGATTGACTGTTTTCTATGCATGGTGATGTGGTATTTGTGTGATAAAGGAACATTTGTAAACATCGATTGGTCAATAAATACTTTCCACCCAACAAAATGTTGAACTATTGCAAACTGGTTTGAGTTCTGCTGTCCAAAGGGCTGCGTTACTCTACCAAGGATATCAGGCTGGTTGTTAGAGGCTGGGTTGAATGATAATTGATAGAGCAGAGATACACAGGGGGATACACCCCTCTGTTTGACTCACTTTGTTTGTTGTATAGCTGTCCCAAATGATAAGTTTTCCATCTTGAGAGGCACTGACCAAAAGTCTGCGATAAAGTACAGGGAAGGAAAACATAAGATGTGTCGATAGTGGAATGCAAATTAACAGCCAAAACTATTGCTGCTATTATTCAAGTTAAATTATCACGCTTTAAAACACAGGAATTTGAAACAAAATTAAATGTTATTATAAAGTTTCGATTTCAAGTATCGTCCCATTTCTGGATACTTCCAGAAATGTGAAGAGCTAAAATCCGTCAGGTGATGGATCATGAGAATAAAAAACCGAACTGTCTGCATACCTGGAATCTGTTCCCCAATGCATGGCGTATATTTTAGCCAGGTGTCCCCTCAGTGTTCGTCTGGTACGCATTTGAATTCGACCAACCGGATCGATGTTGGCCGTGATCTGGAGAAAAGACGCATAACATTGTCTGTGTTATTCCAGATCACGTTACAGTCAGGAGAGAGCGAGTGAACGAAACGACGTCATTACCTGTGATAGTGTCGCATCTGCACATGCTTTCCTGGCATCCTGAAAGGGAAACCAAAAAGGGGCACGTTCAGGGTTTTACCATCAAGGAACACACACATTTCCACCTGCTGACAAGTCCGCCGAGCACCATTCTACTCACTCGGATCTGATTTTTGAGCTGCTCCGCCTCTTGGCGCAACTGGTCCAGTTCACTCATTTTTCTTCAGCGCTTGTGATTACCTTTCTCCAGCTGCTGGGACACTTGGTGACCTGCGAGGGGAATACAGGAAAGAAATCACAATTTTAAATAAGGATGGGGAATACCAAAAATAGAACGGAGTCCAGTGTGGACGAGATTTAATCAAAGCTGTGCCTTTAATCACATTTCTAGCCTAGCCTATATTTCCATCCGCCACTGCTTCCAGAGTCTGCATTAGTTGGCTCCTGATGAAACCGAAATAGCCTCACACCTTGTAGTTGACATAATCCCAGCACACTATTTAGCCCGACAAATCCTAAGCTTACGCTTGACTCACCAGCTATCAGAACACCATTAATTATCCTGTTGCCCTCAATCCGTGTGATACACAAACTATCCAGGAGGTGAATTTGCTGCACGAACACCGTTTGTACTAGAGGACCAAAAGCGAACTAAATAAATGCCTCTCAAAAAGGTATTATTGATCGTGTCGCTTGTGGTTACACCATCAGAATTGGTAGTCGGAGGGAAGGAATTAGTAGGAAGTTCTAACAGAGCCTAACTTCTAACCCCTCCAACTTATCACCTCGAAAACATGTCCAAATAAATATATGCTCTACAATAGAAATACACTACATTTCCCATATTAGACTATGAAATGATCGAATATTTTACACGTCTTTTTAAGAGCTAATGTAATGTGGAAGCACTGAAATCTGTATGAATGGAAAGATTCAGGAAAATCCTGATGTGGCCTTCTCTTTCGTGCCGTTTACTTGCAGTTAAGACAAATTCTGCCTCATCACTTCTCCTTTTCCAAGCGCCTGATCAGGGTCAGCTGACTACTGCCCAATGAACAATGGGTTGTGGCAAACATCCCCAGAGAAGCGTCTTACTGAAAGCTCTGAGCTCCCCTAATGGTAGTTGTTGCTCTCCTCTCCCTGAAGACCAAGGCGGTCCCCACACAGCATCTAATTGGTGAATGTATTCCTGTGCTGCAAAAAAACAAATGCATGTGGGTTGTTGTTTTTTCAAGACAAGCCATTGGACCGGTGTTTGTGCATAGGCCGATTCTGTAAGAGCCTACAATGTTTTGGAGGGTGGATCATACACCCAACTTCAAACAACAATATAGGCCAATTACATATCTCAAATCCCTTGAAACCCAGTGCTGCACGGAGATCATCTTGTGTCCTGATATCACCATGTGTCACAGGTCTAAAGCTGGATGATAGAAAATACTATAACAAGTACTATCACAGCGCAAGAACATAATCCTAAAAGCTACATGCTTAATCCCATCTCTGTACTCCGGACATGAAAGCAGATGGGAAAGCAAGTCCAAACATCGCAAATATGATTTACTTCTTATGGTCCTCACAGAAATAGTGTAGGGATTAAATATAGTTTTTTTAAACACTAAATGTAATTGCTCCCTTGGATAACATTTGGATTTTCTTTCTAAATAGTAAATTTATAATTGCTAAAAGTGAAAACTAAATGTACAATAGCATAATCATTCATATTTACATTTACATTTAGGGCATTTCGCAGACGCTTTTATCCAAAGCGACTTACAATAAGTACATTTAAGTACATATTTGCCACTGCATGAATACCAATGCACATCATTGAAACAATGTAGTATATAGTATGAAGCGATTCTATAATTATTAACTTTGACACGTTCCTGTATTTGCGATACACAGAGTAACATGTCATTTTCGCAGTGTTGAAAGCACTATTTGCCTGTAACGTTGACACTTTGCATAGTTTTTGAATGCAGGCTGTAATACCGTATGGCGGTAGACCCATCTCTCCGCTTGCCATTCAAATGGCTTGAGAGGTTTGCCATAGAAAACATAGCACCCATTGTGACCATTGGTTTAGTGGATGATGTTAAACCGATGCATATCTGTAACTGTATGCAATCTTTCGAAATGATCGGATCCCAACATAACTTATCTGACTTGCACTGTAGGGAAACGGAGAAAATGCAGCTGAACGCCATCTTGCAACCGCTGCCAGCTAGTTAGCCTGCTAAAGGCTGGCCAATGAAGTAGGCCGGTAGGCTGGAGAGCTTAGAAGAGTAGCAACGTTAGGCCCTTGGGCTGAAAGGGTGTACAAAAGTGTTATGCAGGAGGATATATGACTAGTACCCCTGTAGAATGAAGGCTTTTGGTGTAGTGACGATAGGCCTCTAGGCAGAGAGGTTTATAGCAGTAGGCCTGTAGACAGGAGGTTTACAAGCCGTTTAACGGCACTTCCCATACAAGTGAATATCAGACTGGTCGTTCTCGAATGCAGTGTCATCAATCTAAGTACCACGGAATAGCGACACCACTTCTGAGCTATGGACCAGTAAAATGTGGTGGACCTGCTGGTATCGCAGAGGGCAGCATGTTGTGCATCAGGGCGATAGGCTCACAGATACACCGGGACAGACCGCCGCTCTTCCGCCATAGTGTTGATGGCTGGGTGGCTAGCGGCGGAGCTAACGCGAGGGCTGAACTCATTACTCGAGGGCTGTTTGCGTAGTCTAAGTCTAAATCCACTTAACTACGACACCGACAATCTCGTTTGGCCAAACTGTATGCGTTTGATTTGATTTACGACGCATATCCTCCCGCTGTTAGGTCAGGGAGACGGCGGGACCAAGCTTGGTAAAAAAAAAATTGCAAGGTCGGCTAGTGTGGCCCGTTTCCCTGACCGAGTACAGAAGGAATTACATCACACCCCAAGTAACTAATACTTTTTACATTAACAATGAATTAAATCCACAGATGAATACATACAAACAAGGTTTCCTACGTATGGGTGTTCAGATCACTGCTGCAAGAGGCGTTGCACTCCGACGGCCCTGAGAGCACCTATGGGTGACGACAGCACCTTGTGAAGACAGCAGGGTGTCCGACGACATGCACAGCACTTCCGCTGCACAACATTCGTTTTAAATGGACAGTTGAATTAAGATGTTATTTGGGTTGGAGCCACTGGGAGTGACTCAGGAACAACACACATTTCTCGAGGGATTTTGTGTCGGCCAAGGGGCTGTGGCGCG
>JAOTIX010000024.1:5099289-5111450 GCA_027123715.1 Gaidropsarus macrophthalmus
AATAAGCAGGCCAATGGCGACCAAGCGCGCAGTCCTTCCTCCCTCACTTTAAAAACCACCAGCCGCCACTGACACACGCTAACAGACACACACACACACACACACACTGAAACTGTGTACAACACACCGACACAAACACACACACACACCGACACACACACACAAACACATGAATTGTGTACAACACACACACGCACACTTATAACTCTGCCTATAAGCAGGGTTCAGCATCATGACCATTCTGTGGGCGTGGCTGTAGGTCCCACAAACAACCTGTGTTTGAGGTTGTTTGTGGGTCTGTTCAATACATTTATTCATATTGATTCAGGGTCCTTTCTTTGCACCACAACAAGTGTGTGTGTGTGTGTGTGTTCTTTGAATGAACTGCTCCATGAAAAGAAAAATTATATTTAAGATTATATTGGAATGACATGTCACAGAAAACGTAAAGCATTCTTTGCAGTTAACAGTGTTGTGGGCAAACAGCAGAAGCACGATAGTTTTGCTTGTGTGCATGTGTGAGTGTGTGCCTGTGTGCGTGCGTGTGTGTGTGTGGCACACGTGTATGCGCACGTGTCCATCCATCCATTCGCGTTGTTCGTACGCCTGGGGTACCGACGCGATGTGTGTGCTGACGTGTGAGAGCGGGCGCGTGTGTCTCTCCGAGGGTGGTCCGTACCTCCAGGGCCTTCCTCTTGCTGTTCAGCAGCTTGGAGATGTCCCTGGACACGCGCTCCACCAGGTCCTTGGGGTTGTTCCTCTTGATCTCAAACTGGCTCTTCTTCTCGTTGTAGATCTGCAAGGACACGCAGAGGTCGTTAGGACAGGACAGGCAAGCAGGTTCACTCAAGCTCCGCCTCCACATTCTAGCTCCACCCGCTTTCGCCCTCTGCGGTCTAGCGTTCGCCCTTCATTCATTCATTCATCACCGCGCTGTGTAGGTCCACTACATCAGCAGCGCCATGCCTAGTCATAGTCGTTTGTAATCAGACTTGCCTCCGGGGCAAAAATACATCCAATCACTTAACGGGAACCGCACCCATTTATCTTTTCATGATGGGATCCGGTAGCGAGCCGGTCCATCTATTGTTCCTCCTCAAACGTTGCACATAAAGCCCCTCTGTTTGGCACGGCCCCTCTGTTTGGGGGCCATCCAAATGACAACATTGACGCAGAGCATCCTGGAGAACATGTGTGTTTGCTCCTGTGGCAACAGAAGCACATCCGCAAATATTGACTGGAGACCAGACAACGCGCAGTTGTCTGGTCTCCCCCCACAAACACACACACACACACACACACACCCACATCCACCACCACATCCACCACCACCACCACCACCACCACCACGCTAGCTCAGCTAACCACGGGACGGACGCTCGCTGGTGGAGCACTTAGCCAACCAGCTGTGGGTTGGCTGAGCAAAAACTGTCAAAGGCAAACACTAGCATATGTCACAGGCAATTAGCGGGCGTGTGTGTGGATTGATATCAGGCAGGACTGAGAGGAGAGGAGGAGGCGGAGGCGGAGACGCGAACCAAAGACAACGGCGGTGGGAGAGGCAGAGTGGAACCTGGGATGTGGCAGGAGTGTGATAGGCTGTCGGACGGTTTCTGGAAGGATTGTTTGTGTGTGTGTGTGTGTTGGTGTGTGTCCACGTTTGCCTACGTGTGTTGGTGTGCGAGTCGGCCGTGTGTTGGTATGTGAGCGTGTCTCCGTATGTGTGTGTGTGTGTGTGTGTGTGTGTGTGCGTCCGTGTGTGTGTGTGTGTGTGTGTGTGTGTGCGCGTTAGACGCTGAGTCAGTGCCCCTGGCTCTCAGCTCTCGCTCTCAACCGTTTTAATGGAGCGCAGATCACCACTTAGGGAATTAGCACTTATCCCTCAGCCATTCGGCTCCGGCCTCGGCCCGGCGGCCATGCTTTACGGGAGACGCAGGGCGGGGCTCCTCTTAAAAGCTTTTGTCTTTGGTTTGTTTAACTCGGTTTGAGCCACGATTAAACCCTGCTTCAGGTCAGCGCCTGAGAAAAAAGTGCTAAACGCCGCAATATATACGATTAAAGGGACCCGTTTCTTCCCTTCCTTCCTGCGTTCATTTTGTCCTTGATGGAGGAACATCTACGGGGAGTTGCCATCACACTGCACCTCGCTGGCACGCCTATCAGCCTCATTAAGCAGACAGCACTGCCCGGCAAGATGATGTGCTGATGCTCCCTGGTTAGAGGAACAAGAGGAACAACATGAAGGAGGGGATGAAAGAGAAGAACAAGAAGATGGAGATGAAGATGAAAGAGAAGAAGATGATGGAGATGAAGATGAAAGAGAAGAAGAAGATGATGGAGAAGGAGAACAAGATGGAGATGAAGGAGGAGAAGAAGATGGAGATGAAGATGAAAGAGAAGAAGAAGATGATGGAGAAGGAGAAGAAAAGGTAGATAACGCAATAGAAGACAAAAAATGAGACGAGGGCGACCAGGAAGCAGAAGAGGAACCACGGTGGTGATTGCATTCCGCTGCGGTCGAGTCAGGCTGGACATAATGAACTGCTGAAGGCCGGCGGGTCCGGGCCTCAGAGCAGCACAACACTATGTCCTGATTGCTGGGCGGCGCTGCCCCTCCGGCTGTCCTCTGATGGGGAGCAGCGTCTCCGTCCTCGCCGCTAAGGAGGTGCGAGGCAGGATGACATCACGTTCTGCTGGTGCGTTCACAGCCCCCCCCCCCTCCCCTGCATATGCTTATGCAAAACAGAGTGGGAATAGAATCTACAATATGGGGTTTATTAAAAGAGTGTGCCGTGTGTGAGGGAGGGAAAAAAATAGGTGGCTCAATTCCATCCATTTTTTTGTAATGAATTTCTTTCATTTCGTGCTTCAATTACTCAACGCGTAGGAGTCATTAGTCTGCAATTGAACACGCACACACCGACACAGGCGTGCACGCACGCACGCACACACACACCATGTTTGTGCGTCAGGGAGTCTGTAGTCCTGCACACACATATTCTCTCTCACACACACACACACACACACACACACACACACACACACACACACACACCATGTTTGTGCGTCAGGGTGTCTCTATGTGTGTGTCTGTAGTCCTGCACACACATATTCCCTCTCTCTCACACACACACACACACACACACGGAGGTGCACATCATCTGTGGGGCTTTTTTTTCAAGGTGGAAGAAGCCATTAAGGGAATCTTATTAAAGCGTAAAACAAGAGTGAAGTTTCTCTCTGCTCCATTGCCAGGCTACAAGCCCCTGACTCTTTTAAGTGACGCATTTTTCGACTCGATTTAAAAACCATGTCAAATTTGTTTTTGAATCAATATTCACTCCCCTAATGTGCAGTTCCAGTCGGAGAAAGGCCTTTTCCTGGAGACCCACCGCCAGCTGAAGTCTCAGCCCTCCCATTTTGGGAACCCTCACCAACACACTGAGAGGTAATGGGAGAGATGTTATACTGGGGCTGATATTATCCAGAACTCCGATGCTGTACTCTGGCTGAACTCAGCCTTTAAAAAGCTCAGTGAGTAAAGGATTGAGCAGGTTTCTTCAGTATATAAGCAAGTAAAAAAAAAATGGCACTAGGCAGCGAAAATGTATTATAATATATCCAGCAAATTAAAATCCAAAAATACAACTCGGCAAAAAAATATCACAACATTCAAACAATATGGCCATAAAAACAGAGACACATATTATAGAAAGGCTGATCTATAGCGCTGCTTTGAACAACCTACAGAGTCCACAAGACTGTTGGTTAGACGCTGACTCACCTCTCAGGAAAAGGGATATGGCCCAATCAGAGGCCGGCTTGTGATTGGCCTTGATTATTCTATGTTACAATCAGTTGAAAAAACCACCCTTGTACTATGCATTCAGGTTCAGAGTTACCAGACTGCATACGTATAATCCAACCACCGTCCTGGTACCAAACTGGAACCGTATGCCTCGGTATCTAACCCTGTGAGAATGAGCCGGAATTCTGAAACTTCCGGGTGGATTAGCCCATCACTGGGCCTTCGGAAGAGACCACCTCACCAGGACTATTCCAACGCACTCACCCGGGGGTCAGACCAAACCAAAACACAGCCATGCAGCTGATACACCCCATCTGATATAATGGGTGTCAACTGAATGCCAACTGCCCAATTTCTGAAAGGGTGCTACCCAGCTAGAGAGAGAGAGAGGCAGAGTGGAACAATCACGGCTGATTTACTTCTGGACATCGACAACGTCCACAATTAACCCTTGGTCTCAGCAAACCGGCCAAATCCGTTAAGGGCAATCTCTGTAAACACACTGGTCCCCCTTTTCTCTTTCAACACAGCTGAACCTCCATCCCCCCGCCCCGGCCCACGACGCTGCTCACAGGCTGGGTCGGGGGTGCGTTCCAGTCCATTTCCACCCCCTCTATATACTGGCTTCATGAGGCGGACAGAAGACGGGCTTTATAAAGTGGAAAAGCCGTCGTGAAAAATGGCCCATTTAATTAGCTCCCAGAAACACACAGGCAGTAAAGCCGTTGCGAATAGCAAACTAGCGTGAGTGTGACCTACAGTACGTGTGATGTGATTATACAACACATCAAGTGGAGAGAGGTTGGCACATGGAAATGAGTGTTTTGAAATAACACCCAGGCTGAGGAAACCCACAAGAATCAAGCCAAATATACTAAATATGAATATATATATGTTCCTACCCTCCTTTGATACTCAAAGGACCAGAGAGACACACACACACAACGTTAATAGACCGCTCTGTATACTTCTACAGTCACCTCTCCGACCGGCTGGGCCACCATTCTGGGCTCCAGGGTATCGGCTCAGGTGAGCTCTCAGTGCGCTCTGATTGGCCATCGAGCTGTGCTCTGAACCAAGGAAAACTCCAGGGCTGGTGCCAACAGGCCCACTGTCCTTCAACTGCCCAGAGAAGAGGGTCTGCTATTGATTGACAGCTCACATTTATAGTGGCTATGATTGGCCTGAGGAGCTTTAAGTCCCGGTTGGCCGAGGGGTTTCAGATGAGTGACCATCATCACTGAGAGGCCGAGAGCGCATCAGTCTAACTGAAATAATTTTTTCGGCATGTGAGCACTCGGCTCAGGTAATGGGGAGTTTCGAGGAGAGAGAAATCAAGTGCTGTGACAGGAAGTTTACTCACTGTAATTGAAATAACTAGACGGATACGTTTTTTATATGACAAATAACACTTTTTAATCAGTCAATCAATCAACAACAGAGGTATTTTATAGTCAAATGGAACTATTAACATAAATATTTTTTGGATTCACTGTGCGGCTAATGCGTTTCATTTGATTGAGGGACAACCCATGTGTTTTTGACTTCATAGACAAGGTCAAATCTGACAAGTGAGTTATTTTTAAAAGCTGAACGCTACATTCAAATGAGGGAAATATCAAAGATAGAGACGTTCTCCGACATATGAAAAATACCGCCCAAGGAATTGGCATAAATAGAGTCTAGACCACTGAGGGAACAAAACCCTTTCTATTAGCATTAGCATTAGCCTAATATGAGACCGTCAAGGTTTCCTTTCGCTAAACAACCCCGGTACGACGTCAAAGCGTCCGGGAATAGGAAGAGACAAAATAAAACTGCACTGGCAATGAACCGGGCAAAAATAATGTGGACATAAACAACAACAACGACGACAACAACAAATCCCAGGGACAGAACAAAGAGTAATAGGTTTTTTTTATAAGCCCCGCACAACAGAGGAACAGATAATGACATGTATGGATCCGGGCGGCTTTGGAAACAAAATGGAGGCGCTTATCGCGAGCGCCACCGAGGCCGGGCCGTGGCGCGCGTACAGCGTCCTGTGAAGGCCTGTCGCTCTCGCAGCCAGACAGCCAGAGAGCCAGAGAGCTGGCCCGCCTCGCTGGGGCAGATACAAGCGTCTGCTTTCAAAACACCCACAATGCATCAACACAACCAGCGCCCCGGCCAATATTTATTATGTGTCTTAGGCGGAGAGAACACACACACACGGAGCCACGCGAGCGGACACACACACACACACACCCTGACTTTAACACACACACAGACACACACACACACACACACACACACACAGACTTTAAAACACACACACACGCAAACAGAACCACGCGAGTTGGACACCCACAAACACCCACCACACACAAAACCGTACCAAAACTGGCGATGACACACACACTCATATGCATGTGCGTGAACACACGCCGAACTCACTGGTGTTCATTAGCAGTGATAACCGGTTCCTGTTCCAAGCTCAGTGTGAGCGTAAACACACAGATGGGACGAGAATGGAAGAAGGAGGTGGGGAGGGGGGGTCGAGGGATTCCTTAGTTATGAGATGAGGAACCCAGCTTGTCTGAAATCAACCACGCCAGGATGAAGCCGGTCCCTTGGTAGGCGGTTCTTCATATCTGGGCCCCGGACAGGGTGACCTTCAACTCCTGGGAGCCGTTTCATCCTGCGTCCCCCCGCTGTGTGACTGGAACACCCCTGGCGCGAGTAATACAAATGTTTCTCAATTTGTTTTACCAAGCGGAGAAAAAACCCCACAAACAGTGAGGATTTTGTTGTGTTTGCTCCAGCGCCACTATAGCGACCTGACTGCTAGGAGTTCCTCTTGCGAGTGTGGGAGCGTGTGTGTATAGCTTCCCTCTTCCCAGCCTCTCCCGTGTGTCTAGAAAGCAAGGTGAGGGGCTTATCTCTCCGCTAGGCCGCAACAGGCGCTGTCTGGCGCGGCGGCGGCGGCGTCTGACAGAGACAGATGCCGCGTCATTAAGGAATATTAGCAGGCTTTGTCGAGCACATCCAGACTTTTCCACTAGCGCCACGGAGGAAACAGTTCAATAAGGTGAGGGGAGGGGGGAGCAGAGGGGAGAGGTGAGGAGAGGGAGGAGTAAGGGAGGAAGGAGAGTTGGGAGATGGGGGAGAGTCGGAGAGGGGGGAGAGGTGGAGGCAGGCGGAGGGGCCACGGGCGTCGGGCGACGGCTTCAGCCTCGTCACGTCTCGATAGGACACGGAGAAAGAAGGTTCTCCGCTGAGAGAACCAGACAGACGGGCTCTGCGTGGATGTGTGTGCCGGCGGGTGGGGAGGGGGGGTTCTGTCTCTCGGAGGTACTCCTCTCCCGTCTCGGATGGAGAAATCCGGGGACACAGACATATGTGGGTCTTGAGGGATCCCTGGTGGACTATTTAGCTTTAATAACTAACTAGAGCCGCTTGCTTGTCGACAGCCCTGAGTCACACACTGTTTTATAAATAACTAAAAACTGTAATAAGCTCCCAGTCATTTTATTAGTATTTTCTACGGAGGATCCTAGAAATGTGCCATCAGGCACACATAAAAGTTGCAGACAAAATAAACAGACCCCCTTACTTTGAGTCAGTCTTAAATTGCCGCAATATAAATAAGTGTACTATGATACAGCGACGGAATAATAGAGGTAACAGTAATATTTTGCTCTCGATGCAAAATGCAACACTTTTCTACTTCTGCTTTCATTCCCTGTTGAGATCGCAAACAAAACATTTATGCATTTTACATAAAAACAGTGTCGATGCCCGAGAAAAGCCCACCATTTCCGTTTGATATTTCTGCGGGGAGGATTTCTGACCAAATAAATAGAGACATCCGAAAGAAATAGCGGCAGGCTGAGCGTACCGAGATGTACACCGTGGGGCCCCAGAGGTCGAGACGAGAAATGTTTTGGGTTCCAATCGAACACGGCAGCCGCTCTCCCGCTGCTCCGTCGCTGGGCTGGCGGATCGAGTATTATGAGCTTATGATTTGTGACAGGCCACGCTGCAAGCATGTAGGTGTTGCTTTCCAAGAGTGCAGCATACCTTTTCAGCATGACTGCGAGTGTACGGGAGATAGCTAGTGCCACAAGCACGGATTCCCTACGCGTGGCAGTGTCTGATAACTACGTGAGACCTCCACTCGACATCCAAGTGGAGCAAACAGGCCCACGAAGAGCAAATAACAGAGTCAAAGCCCCGTTTCCTCACGGGCCAACATCTCAGGAAACAAAAGCCGGGCTCAATATTTATGTCCGCGCCCGGGGGAGAAGGGGTTGAGATTAGAGGATCTCAGAAGATACACTGTGTGGTTGCGGTGATTGTCAAACGGGTAACGCACACGGGTTTGAATCTCAGCTGTGCACATAAAAAAAACCCACAGATGTAAACAAACACCGCCCGAACAGACGGAGGCAAGAGAAAAGAAGGATGAGTGCCTTCTAATCTCTCGGCAGCAAGAAGACGAAATGGCGTGCATACACCTCTAGGTAGGATATTATTCAAATGTAGCAATTTGCGCTAGGCGCCATCTTCATTAGGTGCTACGTTGTCACTGGCAGAACAATTATGTACATCATTCCTATCCTCATCTTCGCCATCATCATTAGGGCACCGGTGCCCAGGAGCCAGGGCAGTTAGCGAACGATCAGCGACTTCTTCGGTGAGCGTCACCGAGAGACGGTGAGTCATCCAGGTTTCCGACAGGAAATTGCTCCTTTTCTTTAAGATCTTTGGTGGTTGACCTCGGAATAATGAACCGGTTCAAAACAAATTCAACCCAAATAATTGTTACAGGCGAATACTTTTCAGAGATAAACGGTATCCACACAGCTCTTTTTAGTTTGCGTGATTTATCGGGAAGTGTTGCATTACCGCCATCTGCTGGACCTTCCCTTGGCCCATCTATTCCACCATCTCCACGCCATGTCTCAACGGGAGCAAGACAGAAAATGGTCCATCTTGCCCGAGCGTTGCCTGAAACATTATCATAAGATTTACTATTATTAATAATACTATTTCCCGGGGACTCAGTGTGAAAGAGGTTCTGTACAGCAAATGAATTAAGCGCTACATAATAGGCTACGTTTTTCCAATTAAAAAAATATCTGTCCTTTAAAAAAACGTTCAGCCTATATTCTTGAGGTTGGGCTATTATAAGGGATATATATATAATTCCTTAAATATAGGTTCAAAGACGGAAAACCATTCCTCTTCACTTCGCCCACATCACAGCAGGCCTCGTTGGAGTCTCCTGAGAAGGCTGCCTGGTAGAACATGAGCTCCTCCATTTCACTAACGCTCCTCACCAGGAATACATGGAAAACGGGTTCATGAATGCAGATGAAGCCGTTTGCCTGTTGGCTGAATCTGCTACACATCACTGGAGAACGTGTGCAGATCCAGCCTGCCACGGCTCATAATAAAGGTACCAGCGTCCTGGCCCGGTGCCAAGTCATCTCCAGGAAGCTGCGTCTCTATTCTCAGGTTGGTGTGTAGGCGTGGTGCCTCTGCCAACCTCATCCATCACGGCCATCACCTTGCTCTGGCTCACGGAAAAAGACAGGCAGGAGGACTTTTCCTGGTTGGTATTCGCCAGTGGGAAGCGGAATGTGGACACACTGCTCTATTTGAAGGATTCCTTCTTCTCGATCGTCAGAAAAAGCTAAGGAAGAAGGGCTATCTGGCGAGAGAGCATATGTTTTCTGACATGGAGTCAGGGAGGAACTTCAGCCTTTTCATGCGGCCTTACAGCAGGGCCTGGTGGAGGCTGGGTGGGAGCTGAGTGGAGGCTGGGTGGAGGCTGCTTCCACCCGGTAAACCAATAAATACACTTAGGGGAGGCCACAGTTGGGGAGGTGGGTGATGTATCGCCCCAGAGAGAGTGCTCTTGAGAATGCCCCGATCTTCCCTAATCTGCATCACAGAGTATTAGCCGCAGAGAAGCTCATCCAGATAGTGACATACTGTGATAAGGCAGCCCTCTGCGGTGACACTCTGTTGCCTGGAAGCCCTGTCGCTGCGACACCGATGAGGTGACATAAACCACCCAATAAACAAATATTCATATATCTCCAAATATGGCAGATATTTGTGGTCGACATCAAAGTGTCATCATGTACTTATTTGATTATATATAGAAGTAGTTCATGGCATATTCGATCAATACAATGTATGACAAATAACGCTGTTGTGCAATTTTGTCATCATCATTGAGGTAGCCATCTCTATCATTACCTGAACCTCCGGTCGCGGTTGATGTCAATACCATAATTGCACAATGTGCAAAAGGCATGAGACGTGATTGGTTGTATTTGGGGGTGGGGTTCAGTAGGCGTGTGCTGGCTCTCTTTCTATTGGTTGATGCTGCTCCCACTCATTTCTATGCTCTATGAATAACATGCATCAACATGATTACCTATACTTAGGTTATAAAACATGCCACGAAACGAAAAGACATTAAAAACAAACTCGTCAGTGCTTTCAGCGGTTGGGTGAAATTCCACCTGGATACAACTTAGCTGATGATAACCGATCCAATCTATTTATTTTATTAAGTAGCAGTTTTCATATACATAACGATTTTTGGATGATTAAATCCAAAAAAGGAAAACAATGAGAGATCATGTTGTAATATAGGAAATACATTAATGGTCATGCAGTCTATCGGCATCATATAACCACCAAAGACTGTGTGTGCATGAGCGCTGTACAGCTATCTAAAATAACTCAACCTCAGCTAGCAAATGTTAGGAAATGCGCTCAAGATGTACAATTCGTTTTTAGCTGGTAGACATTTATACCAGCGCAAAAATGGGTTATAAACCTTAAAAAAAAGAATGCATTAACATCATTCGTTTTTGGTAAAATAGACCTACAACGTAAAGTTTTGCATCGTTAAACAACTCCGTCCGTACTTTCACCGAGAACGCCCTGGTCGGTTACCCAGAATGCACGTGGGCTGGCAGGAGGGCCATATGCTGTTCATTCATCTGTGTGTTGCCACACACACTTTGGCTGCCAACACAACCCCCCCCCCCCCGAAAAAACGTGACCCTCCGGACAGTAATTAGCTAGCGCTGACAAAACCGTGGCCAAGGCGGGCGTCGCCGCCCCGCCAGGACGCACGCTGTGGCGCAACCGACCGCGCCGACGGCAAACGAGACCGCCCGGGTCCCCTGCCTCCTTCCTTCCTTCCCTCCATCCCTCCATCCTCCACCCCCCTCTCAGGGCAGCCCTCCGTCGGGCTCCGTCTGCAGAGTTAAAGCGTGACAGAGGGACTCGTGAGGGGAGCAGAGTGGACCGATACCTCCGCCAAGACACAGCCTGGCTGCCTATTGGACGGGTCCCCGATGAGCGGGAGACGAGAGAGAGAGAGAGAGAGAGAGAGAGAGAGAGAGAGAGAGAGAGAGAGAGAGGGAGAGAGATAAGAAAAAGAGGGAGGGATAGAGAGATAAAGACAGAGGTAGGGAGAGAGACAAAGAGAGTGGGAGAGAGAAAGAGAGGGAAGGGTGGTTGGTGGTGGTGGTGGTGGTGGTGGAGATGGGGTCAAGCCAATCACATGACCCTAGGCTGCCCCACTGCGTGACTCCTCCCCCTCCTCCCCTCCGGTGCGGGGGGGCATCTGTCTTAGGGACAGAGACAAACAGCTGCAGTGTTTTTAGGAACCTGCTGATGGTGGTGGGTTGTGTATCCTCCTTCCACTAAAACCTCTCCAACAGACAGCCCTAAATATCCTCCCCCATTCCCACATTATTCTCCCACACCCTCCCCCACACACACACATTTATCTTATTTCTCTCACCCTCTCTCTCCCCCACCACCTCGGTGTGTTCTAGTAGTTCTTCGTAAGAGGTCTGCTCACTGTCCCAGTTTCAGCTCTACCAGCACTTGGATCTGCCTTATCAGACACATCAATTCATCCCCTATGCAATAACACGAATTGTGTGTGTGTGTGTGTGTGTGTGTGTGTGTGTGTGTGTGTGTGTGTGTGTTCGGTGTGTACCCACGCACACACAAACACACACAGATTTAGTTCATAAGCGCAGTAAATGTTGCGCCTCATGTGACAGAGTGTGTTCAAGACAGTATGATAAGATGCATATTACATCATGCCTGTGTGTGTGTGTGTGTGTCTCTCTCTCTCTCTCTCTCTTTCTTTCAGCCTCTCTCCATCCACAGCGCATGTTCCCTGTCCTCCATAGCCTGGTGATTAGCACGCCAGTTCCCCTCCACAGGAAGCCTGGCACCCTTCCCACCCTCCGTCCTTCTGTTTTACCATCACAGCAGTGACAATGGAGGACGGATGGAAGAGACGCTCTCACATGGACGCTGTTCT